>BQMZ01000294.1:0-159155 GCA_036984285.1 Chlamydomonas sp. KOR1 | reverse complement strand
GCGTCAGGCATGCGCAGTCATTACCCTCGATCCCAGGCCAGTTAAATCACTGCGTCCGTGCAAGGATTCGTCAAGGACGCACTGCAGTTGCTTCACTCCTAGCCGGCCTTGTTAGCCTTTTGACCTGGCCCACGCTACCACCATCTCAGCGCTCTACACATCACGCTTGACTCCCCCAGCCCCCGTCCTCCCTCCCCAGCCCCCGTCCTCCCCTCTCTCCACACCTATGCTCATGACGCCCAGGTTGTCCTCCACGTACACGGGCGACCAGCCCAGGTTGGACTGGTGGATCTCCTGGCCCTCCAGCCCCAGCATCTTGGGGATGGAGGGGCCGCGTCGATGTCCAGCAGCCCCACCTGCAGGGGGGGGGGCAGCGGCACAACGCCAGGTGGTGGGAGACGAGGTGCTCATGGGCGCGTGGGGAGGAGCAGCGGCCGACATGGCACACGGCAGGGAGGACGCCGTCATGAGCTCATGAGGCTTGGTGGCTCTCGTCCTGCCTTGGGTGCCGTGCCACTTACGCCAGCCGCTGCGGCGCCGGGCAAGCGTTCCTTGGCGCCGTCTGTGGCCCTTCAGCTTCCGTCATTGGCCGTGACCCAAACCACCTTTCCCCCATACCGCGAACCACCTCTCGGCCACCCACAGTCCCCACCGCCCGCCCACCTCCTTGCCCTGCCGTGCCAGCGCGAAGGCCAGCTGCGCCGACACCGTGCTCTTGCCCACGCCGCCCTTGCCCGACAGCACCAGGATCTTGTGCTTCACGGGGGCCATGCGCGCGCCAATGGCGGCCATGTCTGCGGGGCCGGCAGGGGCAAAGGGCAGCACCGCAGGTGCAGCTGCAGTAAGACACACACAGTCCGCAAGGCCTGGACAGCAGTTGTCAGAGGCTGGCCAAGGGCGAGTAGAAGACCCAGGGGATAGCGGTAGTGGCTTAGCATAGCAGCATGAAGAATGCATTGGGCTGGGGGAAAGCGCGTGGACGAGGGCTGCTGCTGCGTCCTGTGGCATTCGCAAATGGAGAGTTGACAGGACATTTTGTCAGTCAGCCCGGAAGCACGTCCGCGCCAACCCCAGCCGAGCACAATGCGTTGAGGGGATCGCGGCCCCGAGTGGTTGAGGTAGCCACCTGTTTGTGGATCACCGCAACTACCCTGCCGGGCCCTGCCCCAACCCCCGCACCCGGGTCAGGCCCCTTGGGGGCGGTGGCGCATATGCTCTGGTTGGGGCAGCCGGCGCAGGCGGCGGCCTTGCCCGCCTGGTCACTGGACGTGCCGGGGCAGTCTGCAGGAGGCAGGCAAGGGGAAAGGGCAGTGACACACTTGACGTGGAGGTTGTTGGGCAAGGTGGGAAGGAAGGGTCCCCACCCTCATGGCGTTGAGCGGGGCAATGGGCAGCGGGGGTTGGGAGGGCAGCAGGGTCGCGCTGGCAGCGACAGGCGGGCAGGACCGCCGAGGGCGTGTACGGAAACAGGCCCACAGGGCGTTACGTCATGCAGCCCCCGGGTAACATGGCCTGACATCAGGGCTGGTAGGCCATCCACAAGCATACGTGCTTACGCTGATTGGCATTTTCTGGCACCTCCGACATGCCGTTCGGGGCGGCAGTCGCCATGGCAACACCCCCAGGTGTGGGTAGCTGGTGTGACGCCGCCTGCTATCAACGAGCTTGGGGTGTTCGGCGATCAGATGGCGTGTGACAAATAAGCTCCTATTTGTGGTAGGAGGCTGGTGCAACGGTTCTGGAGCTCCCGCTTGGTGGACAGCAGAAAGCTTGTGTCCCGCGACAAGTCGAGTCGGAAGCAGGATGCCGGCACGCCTAGCTGATTTCAGGGGCTTAGTACTTCAATTACCTCGTTGTGCAACATACTACACCTACTTTGACCGGTATGGGGGCCCCAAAGAGGACAGAGCGCGGAACACTCATCGTTATGCGAGAGGCGCATGGGCGATGCCTCGGCAGTTGCACTTGGGCCTCGGCTGTGAGGTGACCAAACGAGCAAGGACCTTCATACTGAACAAATTATACACGAACTTTTGTTGCACCGCAATTCCCTGGTCGCACTGCTTGGATTCCTTTCTAGGCTTTTGAAGGAGACAACCTGGCGGGTTGATGTGACTCCTGGCAACTTGGCCACAACTGGCGGGCAGCAATCATAGAGCATAGCAGCGTCAGTAGGCAGACGTTGAAGGCGATGGGGAGACACCTTCCTATCCTCGCAGCGCTGTTGCTGCTGGGCTCGGCGCAGGCATACTATGTACCTGGAACATATCCACAGGAGTTCAAAGTTGGAGATGTGCTGCAAGGTGTGGCAGGAGGTGGCTCGTTGCCTTGCCTCGGTTCAGTTCCCGCGCCGAGCGCACGATGATCCGGTGGTACCAAAGCGGAGCTTGGTACTCATGACGGACTGGTTGCGAGTTGCCAACCGCGGCTATTTTAGGCTGCTTACGTACCAGCGTTCACATTCGCATCATATTGGTGCCAACGCACCAAGCAGGCCCAGGCACACCGGGTCCCTACTTCTGCGAAACCCCCGCCTTCTGAGTGCTGACCCTGCAACCCATCCGCACCCCCCCCCCGCACCCGATGCATACACAGCACACGTTAACACGTTGACGTCGTTTGACACGGAGCTGCCGTACCAGTACTACAAGCTGCCCTTTTGCAAGCCGGCGGAGGGTGTGAAGCGCATCGCCAACACTGCCAACCCGGGTACCATCCTGGAGGGCATTCGGATAGAGAACTCGCCCTATAACTTTACCATGAAGGTAGGGCCTAGTGGTTTCCTGAGGGGAATGCGTGCAATACTCGCAGTGCAGGACGATGTGAACCATGTGTGGGTAGTCAGCATTGTCAGCAACGTCCGCTGTCCATTGGACCGCGTGCCTGCGTTTGGATTTGAGCAATGTGCGCCTGCTTTGGCTGTGAGCCAGGGGCAGGCGTTGCCGGCTCGTGCCTATTTGTGGCTTTTGCGGTATCAGGACTGACAACCACGTCGTAACGATATGGTGCGCAGGAGAAGCAGACGGGCCTCAAGGCCTGCCCAAGGGGTCGTACGGCCCTCTGACAGCCAAGGAGGTCAAGGTGCGTGCCAGTGTGCCTGCTACCGACTTTGCGGTGCTGAGCCTGTGCACTCAAACTACATGCCAGTTCGTCCTGGACAGTTGGCGTGGCCAGGGCTGCACACGCTTTCACACATCTTTTGGAACGGCACCTACATACCCACAGCAACACCGGGGCACGGCCGCATCATGCGTCACTGCAAGCAGCCTTGGACACGCGCTATAGCTCCTGCTACCTGAAGCGTGTGTGCGACCGGCCGACGTCTCGAGCACTTGCCGTCTCCAGCTGCCTCCCATCCCTACCCACATCCATCCACACAGATGTTCAAGTCCATGATCGACAAGCACTACCGCGTTAACATGATCCTGGACAACCTGCCCGTCACGGTCTACGACCTGCTGGACGACGTGAGGCGCTTTGGGGAAGGGGAAGGGACAGGGGGGGACGCCGTGGGCGGGCAGGCGGGCAGATGACTGCTATACTGCAAGTGGGAAACGCCGACGGAATTGCGAGAGGATCCTCGGCTGGGGCTGCCTTCGTGCTCAGGAGTGAGGGCCATGGATAGCTGGAGCCATATTACCGAGGGAGCCACGAGCAGGGAGGATGTTTGCGACTCCTGGGTTGCTCGACATGGATGCAGCATGCAGCTGCCACAGGGGTTTCTGCAATCCTGGCTCGTCACTCGCTTTGGCTACATGTGCGCACGCCACGCTGATGCGCTCCCGCCGCACCGCACAGCGGCTGTTCAAGCTGTTGCACCACGCCTGCCTCACTCGTGTCGCCACGATGCTGCACAGCAACAGACCGGCACACTCCGTGCATGCCTCCGCCGCGCAGAAGAACGAGTTCGTGCGCCCCGGCTTTGAGCTGGGCTACCGCAAGGGCAAGCAGTACTATGTGAACAACCACCTGGTCTTCAACGTGCTGGTGTACCTCACGCACGGCGAGTACACGGCCGCGCGCGACTCGTACGCCAAGTCCGTGGCGCTGGACGCGCTGGACAACCGCCACCGCCGCCTCATGATGCTACGCTCCGACGGCGCAGTCGCCGCTGACTCCCACGCACACGCCCAGCCGGGCGCGTTCGGCGGCCTGGCGGCGGCGTTCGAGGGCGCGCTGGCCTCCGTCCGGCGTCGCCTGCTGGCGGACAGCGGTACCGCTGCCGTTGGCGGTGAGGAGGAGGAGGAGGATGAGCCGTACTACATGGTGGTCGGGTTCGAGGTGTCGCCCTGCTCAATTGAGCGGCAGCCGGGCAAGGAGATCGAGGACATTGTGTGCGGCGTGGACAACGACGACCACATCACGCCGCAGGAGATCAAGGAGGGCGCCGATATCGTCTACACCTACGACGTGTACTGGCAGGACAGCAAGATCAAGTGGGCCAGCCGCTGGGACGCCTACCTGCGCATGCCCGGGGGCAAGGTGCGGGAGGGGCGGGGGCGGGATTGTAAAGGCCGGCCGATGGCCTGCCCTGCGGCAACAATGAGCGCAGCTGACGCCAATCGGTTCCACCAGGCCAAGTTGCCGAACTTAGTACCGTTCCATGTCAGTATTCTCAGCCATAGGCCCGGCTTTCAGAGCGGCGTGTAGCGGCAGGCGCACAGTTGGGCACTCACGCCACCCGTGCTCGCGCCGCCCTGCTTCGCGTTCCCGCCTGCGCAGGTGCACTGGTTCAGCATCGTGAACAGCCTGCTGGTGGTGCTGGTGATGGCCACCATCGTGGCCATGATCCTGGTGCGCACCGTGCGCCGCGACCTGGCCAAGTACGAGGCGCTGGTGGTGGACGGCGCGCCGGGCGGCCCGGGCGCGGGGCTGGACGCAAAGGACGAGGCGGGCTGGAAGCTGGTGGCGGGAGCCCGCGCGCCCACCAGCTCCTCCATGCTGGCCGTGCAGGTGGGGCTGCTGCTGTGCTTGGGGAGCGAACGTGAGCGGGAGCGGGAGGCAGGACGCGCGCGCGCTGCACCGGGAATGGGTAAAGGGAACTGGGTCGGTGCAGGAAGTGGCGCTTGACGGTGGGAAAGGCGACACGGCCTGTGTGCGGTGACACAAGCCGCTCCTCCCAGTTGTCACCCTTCAGCGCGTCTCCGTGCGAGCACCTTCGACCCGCACGTTGGTACCTATCCGGTCTCCACGCACGCAGGTCGGCACCGGCGTGCAGATCCTGGTGGCGGGCATGGCCACGCTGGTGCTGGCAGCGCTGGGCTTCCTGTCCCCCGCCGCCCGCGGCGCCCTGCTGACTGCCGGCATCATCATCTTCGTGCTGCTGGCGGGGCTGGCGGGCTTCGTGTCGTGCTACGTCTGGGGCCTCATGGAGCGCACCTTCAACGGCTGGCAGGGCGTGGCGGCGCGCGTGGCCGTCTACTACCCAGCCATCAACATGGTGGGCCGGGCCAGGACGCGAAGCAGGGCTGGGGTGTAAGGCCACAGCTCAAGCATTGCCGCTTGGGGTGGGCTGATAAGGGTCTTTGTTCCTGCACCAAGCCCCTGGGCACACGAGGAGCAGCACTGCATGCCGGGCAGGGTCCACCTAACGGCACAGCAATACCTCGACACCCTGACACCCTTGATCAACACCAGCACCCTTCCCTCCCCCCCCGTCCCCCTCCCTCCCTGCACCCCACCTCCCCCCTAGGGCATCTTCACGCTGCTCAACGTGGTCATCGTGCACACCGGCTCCACCGGCGCCGTGCCCGCGGGCATGTACTTCTCGCTGGTGGCGGTGTGGTTCCTCATCTCCATCCCGCTCACCTTCCTGGGCGGCATGCTGGCCATCCGCATGCCCCTGCTGGACTGGCCCGTCAAGACCAACCAGATCCCGCGCCACGTGCCGCCCGCGCCCCTGGCCGCGCACCCCACGCTGCTGCTGTTCGCCGCCGGCGTGCTGCCCTTCGGCACCATGTTCATCGAGCTGTACTTCGCCATGACCAGCCTGTGGCTGGGCTACTTCTACTACCTGTTCGGCTTCGTGCTGCTCATCGGGCTGCTCACCTGCATCATCAACGCCGAGATCAGCGTGCTGTGCACCTACGTGCAGCTGTGCGCCGAGGACTACCAGTGGTGGTGGGTGTGGGGTGGACTGAGTGTGGCGGTGGGCGGGGCGGATGCAGGGCCGGAAGCGGCGCTCGAGCCGGAGCCAGACTGGCGCACCGATGCATGCGCCTTACTTTGCCCACGCAGCAACGGAAAGTGGATTTAGCTTGTAGGTGTCATACAGAGCACAAACCAAGTGTGCGAGGAGGACTGCTGCGAGCCGCTGACGTTCAGTTGCTTCGCGCAACGCACCCCGTGCGACTGCCACCTTCCCCTGCACCCAGCCGCACCCCTGCCGCCCCCGCCTCCCGCCCTCTCCCCCCTGGCGTCCCCAGGTGGCGCTCCTTCCACCGCGGCGGCAGCGTGGCCATCTACGTGTCGCTGTACGCGCTGGGCTTCCTGGCTAGCAGCATGAGCAGCCTCACAGGCTTCATCCCCGTCTTCATCTACCTGTGCTACATGACGCTCTTCACGCTGGCCTTCTACTTCGCCATGGGCACTCTGGGTTTCCTGGCCAGCCTGTGGTTCGTGTTCGTCATCTTCAAGGCTGTCAAGGCCGACTAAAGCGGGCGCGAGGAGGGAGCAGCGGTGTCGCGGCAGCTCGGCTTGCAGCGCCTGCGTCTGCGGCGCAAAGGCCCAGGAGCTCTGGCTGCCTGTAGCCGGGTCTCTTGTGCCTACGCGTCTGCTTGGGGTTGGGTACGTTGCGTACAGGACGACCCACAGGGGTGGTGGAGGGGTTGGGGCTGTGGGCTTTCCCGCGTTCCACGGGCGGCCGTGTTGCCACCCGACGGCCCTGTAAATTTGTAGCGCAGGCGGCTTGTAGGATGAGGGGCAGTGGGACAGGGAGTCGGGAGCGCACGCAGTGCCCAGTATGCTTTCCTGCAGCTGATGGCATGGCATGGGGCCTCCCAGGTATGAGACTAAGGTCGTCATGTTTGCGGTGCTGGATGTCGTGCTGCAGTGCACAAAGGGGTCGGCGAAAACAAGCTTCCGTCTTGGAGGCTTGACGGTATGGGATTTTGTACATGGAGAGACGGAAAGTCCATCACGGTGTGGCTGGTGTGCCACAGACGCGCATGTGTACACGACGCAGGCTGACACGAGCGTGCACGTACATGCATCCATGCGGCTGAGGTATCATGTTTAAACCGCCCCACTAGACACCTGTATTTTTTCACTGTGACTACAGCTGTTGTGCAGCCCTCAACATGGCATTTTGTGTGGGGAAGTCGGGGAAGCAGCGGCATTGGTGCATCAGGGGCATGTCCTGGTGGATTCTTCGAGGAGAATACGGCATGTATAATGTAATGTCCATGTACGTCTTCCTACATGGCGTCGTCTGAACAGCTGAGGGGATACTTGAACAGCGCGGGGCCTTTGTGCACTGCCAGGCAATGGTGCATAGCGCAGGGAGGATTTGAGCCTGAAATGCAGGAGCCAGTGGAGTCCCTTGCATGCTACACGTGCGACAGGACCACACGCACACATGTACCCGCACTGGTTGAGAAGCAAGGGCAGAACATGTGCACTTGCCGCAGCGTTTATGCATTTTGCAGGCCGAGACTCGTAATGTACGCACCCTGCTACGCATTCCCCACCTCTCCACACGGCCACGGCGGGGCCCCTGCTCCTGCGTGTTGGGGAACGAGCATCGCACAGCGTTTTCGCCAGTACTGTAACGTTGGAGCACACCGTTTGCTGCTATAGCACAAGCTCAAGACAGCCAGCTCCTACACATAGACCTGCGAATAGAAGTTTGTGAGAAATGGCCGCGAAAGCTCCCCCAGCACCTGCTACCTTCTCAACTGCACAAAGACATAGGGCTATAGAGGTTTGTGCTTGTATCACACTACTGTCTGAGTCCTGTCTCAGTGTCCCGGCACGACACATGCCGTTTGACAAATAAGTAAGGCTTGCCGAATGCGCAGGCCCGAGCAGCCATGACGAAGGCCTTGAAGGAGCATAGATTTGACGACGCGCTGGAGCATGCACGGACAGGTTAGTGGACCCCGTGCACGCAGGAGACAGCCTGCCACGGCGCCGAGACACCCTGCTCCGGTCCCGTGCGCCGAGCGCTCAGCCCCTTGCCACCTTTCCATGCACCCCTACGAAACCATCAGCTCACAGCCTTGATCCAAACAACATCATGGTGAAGGAGTTCCTGAAGCTCTTGGAGGAGAAGCAACAGCTTGGTGAGTGCTCCGCACAGCACACCAGCCTAAAACTGGTTCGTCGTACTGCAGGCAATGTGAGGACTTAGGCCAGGCGCAGGGAAAGTTACAGATACCGGTACACCGCCTGAAAGACTCAGTTCCCAACACCCTTGCGCCTGCACCTGTGCCCCCCAGCTGAGACGGACGACGAGGAGGAGGAGGGGGCTCCAGGGCCAGGCGGGCACGGCAGCCCCGACACGGCGGCAGCAGGGGCTGACGAGGAGAGCTCGGAGGAGGAGGAGGACGATGAGGATGAGGAAGGGGAGGGAGAGACAGATGAGGGGGAGGAGGACGAGGAGGAAAGTGAGGAGGAGGAGCCGGAGCCCCTAACAGCGGTGGGTGTGGCGGCGTTGGGGTGTGGGGGCTGGTGTGCAACTGTTTTTTTCTGTGGGGTAATCACTGCTGCACGTTTGGCGCTGGCCTCCGCAAGTCTGTTTATCAATCGGGGTTGCTCCAGCCAAGCACGTCTACGGCACAAGCGGCACAAGACTCTCAGCAGAGGGCGTTGCCTCGTCCATTGCACCCACCCACCCTTTCCATGCCGCCCACACGCTACCCCCTTACGCTACGCTTCAGGCGCCAACGGTATCCCTGCCTCTGCCCCATCCGGTCCCTGCCCTGTTCCCAGGAAGAGGCGGCAGCCTTGGCCGCGGCCACCCGGGCGCTAGAGGCCATGCGGCTGGGGCGGCCAGGGCGCAGCCACCGCCACCGGCGGCACTGGGCCCACCAGGCCGGGCGGGGCGCCGGGCGGCGGCATGGGCCGAGCGGGTCGCACCGCGCTCCTCCCCTGGCTGCCTCCATCAAGGAGCTCAAGCAGGCGGACATGGAGCGGAAGCTCATGGCGGTGCGTGGGGCAGGGGCAGGGAGGGCGGGGGCCGCAGCGGTGCGTCGGTGTGCGGGCAGTTGTGGCTTGCGGACGGAAAAGGAGCACAAGGCCAGCGTGGGAGGTCAGGGTGCCAGGCAAAGGGATAGCAGGTGGCTAGGACTGGGTGTCGGTGTTCGTGTGATAGCGTGGGTTTTCACGTGTGCTGGCAGGTTGGGGCGGCGTGGGCTGGCGTGCAAGAGACAGAGGCCTTGGAACGTGGGGTTGGTTGATCGGCGCTTGCAGGGGCTATGCGACGTGTTTCACAGGCTTAGTGGAGGGACTCCGCGAGCTTGCTTCGGCGTGATTGATGCCGTTGCGTGCGCGGGACCTTGCCATGCCAAGTAAGAGATGCTACACAACGCCGCCGCCGCTCCGTACGCCTGCAGGACAGCTGCTGCATCAATCTAGAGACGGCTGTCCCCTGCACTTCACCCTGCTTTCGTTGTCTTCTTGATGCTGTGCAGTCGGACCCGCTGTTGGGCGCGTGACGACACGTGGCGCTTGGCGATCGACCCTGCAGCGCAACTCGGGACGTGCTCGTGCTTCGGAAGGACGCACGGAAGTTGCACACATGTGCGTGCATGTAAGCGTGTCCGCGGGGTGGGCGATTGGAGGCATGAAGCATGTCCAGACGTGCATGCATGCAAGCGCAGCGCAAACAAGAGCGTAGCAGTGGTGTTGAGCTCATCACGAGGAGTGGGGAAGGGTGCTGAGCGTGAGACTGGAGAGGCGGACAAGTGACTTTAGGTGATTTATCTTTGGCTCGACTTGACGTACGGACGGTGTGTATGGACTGAAGCGGACTGGAGCCTAGGCGTATTCGCCGGGACAAAATGTCCCGGCGCTCTGGTGCTTTGGCGCGGAACGTGGGGACGCGTGGGGGCCCCGGGTGGTGGCAACCTGGGTTCAGACAGGGACCCCTGGGTCCCCGTTGGTACACAGTTAATGAAGACGGCGCATCGCTGCATTCCTGCCATGCATTACAAGGCATCACACGGCTCAGTCCGAAGGGAAAATCTTGCCATCGACCCTGGAACAGCGTGCAAGCGACCTTGAGCAAAGAAAACCTGGTATGAAAACATCAATTGGCATAAACGACGTTGTGTGGCAAACCCCTTTGCTTTGGCGCAAACTTGACTCAGTACGGAGAGAATGCAGTGCCACAAGTCGGGAGTGGCTCCCCTGTCGTCCCTCCCGGAGCTGCCCTGCCATATGTCCTAGTGCCTGCTATCTCTGCGTCGCCACAAGACAAGGAGAAATGCAGTCGCTGTCCGCTATGCGCGCCGTGGTAAATACTCAACACTGCAGCCACAGAAGAACACTGCCCCATGTAGCTCGCGACAAAGACTTGATCCAGCTCGGTTTGCACTGTTATGCAGGGCGGGCGCCCCTTCACCGCTGTGAGGCCTCTGCCAGCGGCTCGCCCGATGCAGGTGCGGGTTGCCTGCCGCCGCAGGCCCTCGGGGCTCAGAGAGCGCTCAACGAGCTGGGAGCTGCTTCCGTCTCAGCTACCTAACAGCTTATGCAATATGGACAACCGTGCAGGCGGCAGCCCCTCGTCGTGCGCCGCTCCACATTATGAACCTCCGTGTGAACAACGTGGAGATTCCCAACAGCAAGCGCATTGAGATTTCGCTCCAGTACATTTACGGCATTGGGCAAACGACCGCTCAGACCATCCTGCGTGACACGGTAGGGAAGGCTCGCTTGCATTTTGCGGACGGGGTGGCTTTGGGCCGAACTGGGGCTGAGCAGCCTGTGTCGTCATTGTAGGGCGTGGAGAACAAGAAGACCTATGAGCTGAACGAGGAGGAGATTAACAAGCTGCGCCAGGAGGTGGAGAAGTACACCACCGAGGCTGACCTGGTAAGCTCTCCTTCGTGCTCGCACAGCCGCCTTGGTGCATTAGGAATCAATGTGCTCAGTCACATGGACACATAGTTAGGCGCTCAATTGCCTCTACGGCCTCTGCAGCGCCGTGTGGTGGCCCAGAACATCAAGCGGTTGAAGGACATCGGCTGCTACCGTGGTCGCCGCCACATCATGGTAAGCGCCCAGGTTGGGCGGCTGAGGAGCAGTGGTATCGCTTCGCCGGGCTGAGCGGGGCGCGCGGCACGTGAGGGGTTGGGAGACGGAGGGGGTAACCGCGGGCTGCTCCAGACCCGGGAGGCCACAGACGCATACGCTGTTGCCCTGTCAGGCAGGTTCGCATGTGCACTTAGTCGCAAAGTGAGGGCGCACATAACAACTTGGAGGTCCATGTCTGCAGCTGTATGCCACGCTGTCGCATGGGTAGCCGGAGAGTTGTGCCGCAGTCTGCTGCCAGTCGCTCAATGTGGCACCCTGGGCTTCCCCCACAGGGCCTGCCCGTGCGTGGCCAGCGGACGAAGACCAACGCCCGCACCCGCAAGGGCAAGGCTAAGACCGTCGCCAACAAGAAGAAGGTGCGTGCCAGCGGCCTGGCAGTCGACTTTGCCTTTGCCATGCAGTAAACTCAGACACCGACGCATTGCAATTGCTTTGGCTTTGGCCTGCAACCGCCTCTTATGTTACTCAAGCTGGCTTCCCCCAAATCCTCTTTGGCAGGCCACCAAGTAAGCGAAATATGTCGGGCTAGGAGTGCGAATGTGGCGGCAACATCCAGCTGCGGCAGCGACACTAGGAGCAGCAGCAGTCGCGGCTGCTGGAGCAGCAGCATTACTTGGGAGGAGAAGGCGTTCGGCCATGGGGGACGCCGTTGGATGGATCGTCAGATCGTGGGCGGGAGCATGCGCCAAGCCAGATCTTTCGGTGTCGCGGGCGTGAGGTTGTGGGTGTTCTGTGGGTTGCAGCATGCAAGGTGCGACCTGCGGGTTTTGTCCCCACCACGACCTGTGCAGCGAAGGGCAGTGGCGGGAACGAGCAGCTTGGCCCCCAGGCGTGCGTGTCACTGGAACGCGTGTTTGTTGTGCCCGGCTGTACATGGTTACAGCTTTTGGACGTGAAGGGGTGTTGAACTAGGGCTGTGGAGCGGTACCCTGCAGACGAGCGGGGCATTGATGGGCATGCTCCAGGACTGCTCGTATGCCGTGTCGCGAAGGCTATCTTTGCGTTCATGTAAGATGTAACAAAAAGGTGCAACATACGCTGAACCCAAATGTATGCCATTTGGTACTCAGTCGCTGTTCCAGTTGATTTTCCACTGGTAATGCATAAGCTGGCAGATGATCAGGCACCAGGTGCCCGACCAGGGGGCGGTGCCCAAATCAGCCTGGCCCAGCCAGTATCGGCCCCTGACATGGCAACGTCCCACGTGCAGTGTAGGGGCTCGGGGCAGCTTATTCGGAGGGGACAGCGGGCTGGTTCGAAGATGGGACATTGGAGTACCAACACCGCTTCATGGAAACAGCGTGCAGCAGAACCCATTACCTATCCTGGCTGCCTCTTGCCCGACTCTGAACATTCGTCGCATACGCTAATGTGGTCCTTGCAGCTGTGTTCGGCTGACACGTTCCGCCTGTTGGTTCAAAGGCACTTGGGTCACAGCAGAAAACGTGTTACATCGGGGCAGCAGCTGGCCAGTCCGCAGCACTGAACGCGTCGCTGACGTCCAACTCTGCTGTCTCGCTCCCCGTTCGGGACCAACGGACAGCAGGCTGGGAGCACCTGTAAGCCCTGCCCGCTACCGCTCGCTGGCCCTCCCAGCTCCACCGCGCGCACTGCTAGACATCGTCGAGGCTAGCCCTTGACCGCACGCCGTTACGTGGTGGTCACTCGGTGAGCAGGTCGTCGATCATGTTGATGTGCGCAAAATCCTCCAGGCCGGGGCTGTCCATCTGGGCAGTGGGGGCGGTCCGCTGTGCGGGAAGGAGGGTGGAGGGCAGGGGCGCGATTCAGAGTTGCAAGTACAGCGTACACTTCGGCATCATGGACCCATACTGGTGTAGCAACGCGTTGCTGCATCCTACACAACACTAAGGACTGAAACGCCACTGCAGCCGCAACATCACCGTGTGCAACAGGTCTCCTCGAGACCACCTGACGCACGAGGGAGTGCGTCAGCCATGCACAAGGGACTGCTGTGCCACACGCCGCAGCCTTGTGACGCTAGACCCCAGCCACAAACCACTCGACAGCCAGTCGCCGGCAGGCGTGCAATGGCCGCGTGTGTACCTCTCTGGTTACAAAACCCTGTGCCCTGCCCTGCGACAGAGCGCACATCTGCTCCCCGCACCTTGCTCGAGGATGACACGGGGGTGGCGGCGCCAAAGCCGGCCAGCCCCCGCGCCTGCGCTGCCTGCATTAGTGCGCGGGGGCTGCCGCCAAACCCGCTGCTGCTGCCGCCGCCCTCCTCCGGCCGCTGCTTGCCGCCCTCGCCGCTTGCGTGTGTCCCGTTGGCGCCCGACGGACCCAGGCTGCCGCTCATGGACGTCCCGGACGCAGCAGCTGATGCACCCGCCGCCGCTGCCGCCGTTCGTTCCTGCTGCTGCCGTGCTGTGCGCCAACCCCTGTCCCGTTTGCAGTCGCTGCGGTGGAGCTGGAGCTGGACAGGGTCGCCGCCGCGAACGTGGTTCCCCTTTGGACGGGGCTGTGCCAGCCGCCGTAGCCGTGCCGCTGCCATCGTCCCCGCTCCGGCTGCCGGCCGCGGCACCCTCCTGTGCCCGCGGCCGCCTGTTTGTCCCCGCTGCCGCCAGCTGCACGAACGCTGCCGCATTCGACACTGCCCCCGCCACGCTCGAGCCGTTGGCTGCAACGCCAGGGAGGGTGGCCGACGTGGACCGCTGCATCCCCAACCCGCCGTTGTTGAGGCTGCCGGCAGGCCCCTCGCGCGCCGCCCCCAGCCCCGGCCCGCCGTCGCGCGATTCGCCGAGCTGCGAGCAGCTACCAGGGCGGCCGACAACCCCCATGTGCCAGCAGCGCGTGCCCCCATTCGATGTCCGGGCCCGCCTTCTCCACCGCTCCCTGACCCGGACGTACCATCCCCTGACCCCGACGCGCGTCCGCTCCTGGTCTCGGCTGGCGCAGCCGCTGCCCCCGGGCCGTTCTCCAGCGCCCCCAGCAGCATGTTTGTGCTGCTGCTGTTGCTGCTCCGCCCATTGGCACTAACGCCCAGACCGCCCTCTTCCCCGCCCAGCCCTGTCCCTGGTCTGGGCCCTGCTCCCACGCGGCAGCGACCTCCATTGGCGGCCCCTGCAGCTCCCGTAGCCGGGCCCGCAGCGAGTACACCTCTCATCCCGCGCCGCGAGCCGTTGCTGCAAGTGCACCACCTGCGCCCGCAGGTACACCACCTCCTCCTCAAGTGGTGCCCCAAACGCCCGCCCTGAGGCTCCCAGGCCCCCGTCTGTGCCCCACCCTGCCCCGTCCTCCCTGCACCCGTACGGCCCGGCTGCATCGTCCCCCGTCTCCACTCGACCCTGCCGCCTCTACATCCCCGCGGTCCATGGTCTCCTGCTCCTCGCTCGCACTTGCCCCGCTCCCGCTTTCGCTCGACGGGCCTCCTTGTTCCCTCGCACCTGCACCTGCACCTGCCGCCGCACCGCTGGGCCCTGGCCCTGCTACCACAACGCTGCTAGACGAAGGCACGGCCGCTGCGGCGAGGGCCGACAGGCTGGGCAGCCAGTCCCTCCCGCCGCCGCAATCGCTGCCCTCCCACCGCTCGCTGGGCCCCGCCTGAGCCCCCGCGCACACAGCTATCGGCACGGGCTGCTGCGCGGACTCCGATGCTGGCAGCTGCTCTTCCGCATGCGCTGACAAGCACCTCCCGCCGCTAGTGCTGTCCCCCGCTGTCGTCCTTGCTGTGCTGGGTGCAGCGGCCGCCTTCCTGCTGCTGCAGCTGCAGCTGCAGCTGCAGCTGCGCCGCCTGCTGCGCCGCCCGCCGCTCGTCCTTCCTGGCCGCCTTGGCGACGATCCTCCAGCCTGCGGTCGCAAGGCCACAGCACGGCGTGACAACAGTGCCTTGTCTCACAGGGCGCTTGCAGCTGTGCCTATTGCCTATGCCTCTACAGCCTGTACAGTCAAACTTGAGTGTACAAGCTGGCAGTTCTGACAGGCTCCCAGACCTCCCACGCTCTCTCCATGAGGACAGATCCTGCCGCCCCTGTCGCCGTCCCCGCTCACTTCCGTCGCTCCGCCTCCTTCGCCTTGCGCTCCGCCTCCTGCCGCCGGTGCTCCTCCTCGCGCGCCTGCCGCTCCGCCTCCTCGGCCTCCCGCCGCAGCTTCTCGGCCTCCTTCCTGGCCTTGAGCTTCTCCTGCGGTTGCGAATCAGGACACGAAGCCGTGCGCGAAGACTAAGAGCGCGCAGACGTCGGGGCCTCAGCGCACGAGCTCGCTGCTCAGCTGTCCGGAGGCTGCCTTTCAACGCCCGCGGTACGCCCTTGGCCACAGCTCACTGCGCGGCAAGACCCCACGAGTTTATGAGGCGCATGACCCCGGCCTCACCACACCCTACACCTCCCTGTAACTCCACACGCACGCCCACCCTCTTCTTGGCGCGCTTTTCCTTTTCGGCCGCTGCCCTGGCCTGCGCCTTGCTCTCCTCCAGCCGCGCCAGCTCCACCTCCTCCGCAATCAGCTGGTCCTGCAGCCGCAACGTGCGGTGGGCCAAGGTCTTCGCTCACCACGGCAACTGAGCAGGGTCATGGGATGTGCCCGCCCCAACACACCGGCACAGCACGCCCAACGCATTCCGGCTGGCGCCACTCACACCCCGTCCATGCTCGCTATGTGTCAGCCTGCCCCGTACGCCGTCCCAATGCCTGCAAACCGATACCCACCCCCATGTCTCCTCCCTCCCCCCTCCGTCACAAGTCGCCGCCCACTGTACCGCCACCACCACCGCCACCGCCACCACCACAACCACAACCACAACCACAACAACCAGCAGCCCCTCGTGCCCACCTGGCGCTTGAGCGCCTCCGCCTCGCGGTACGCAATCTCAAGCTTGTCGCAGAACACATGCGCCACCACAAACACCTCCAGCGTGCGGCGGCCCAGCTCCGCCAGGCGCCGCTCGTCGCGCTCAAGGGAGTCGCGCCGGTAGTCGGCGTCGCCCTCCTGCCCGCTGCGCAGCGTCAGCCCGTCGTTGGGCTGCAGCGCCTGACAGCCGCGGGAAGGGAAGGAAATGGCCTCAGCAATGCCTGGCAGTGAGTGCACGGCTCTCAGGGCGCTGTGCCACATGCCCGCCTGCCTGCCCCGCGCCGGTGCTCCCAATGTGCACACTCTTGCACGGCCCTGCCCCGGCCCTGCCCCCGCCCCGGCCTCTGCCCACCTTCCCGTCGTCCTTTGGCGGCGGCAGGCAGTCCTGCTGCACGCTCCGCGATGTCGCCCAGGTCCCCGCACAGCGTGAAGGTGTTGCGCTCGGAGCGGATGGCCACCAGGGGGGCGCCGTCCGCGGGGCACTTGCCCTGCGGCGGGAGGAGATCGGGGTGGAGACGTAGCTTGGATGTTGTTGCTTATGGGAGTCGGAGGTGCGGAGTCGGAGGTGCGGAGTATATAGCAACGGCTTGCAGGCGGTCACAGTCACGTAGCTTGCCGTTTGACCAAGTCAGCCCCGAACCCATACCCCAGATGCTATGGCATTGCAGATGGGACCTAGTGCCTGCCGTCGTAGTCGTACGCGTGTGACTATGACACGCGCCGGCCACTGCAGGCCGGCAACAGCACCTCAGGCGTCTGCCGCTGGCGCAGATCATGTCGCACAGTGTATGACTCCCGCTGCCGCACAGAGTGCGCAACGCAAGCCCGCAGAAACTCTTAGTGCGCAGCACCTGAAGTGCATCAATGCCACCCCGACCAGCATCATGCCATTGTGCCTGCAGCTGTGCCGAGTGCGCATGCGCCTGGAACCGCTGCCGGATGCTCCACGCTGCACCAGCGGCAGCAACCCCTCCAGGATGCCGGGCCGCCCCGGCGCACCCACCTCGAACCAGCTCCTGCTGTGCTCCTCGATCTGCTTGCAGCCGCTGTATAGCGCGTCCATGACCAGCGTGGAGGTCACCTCCTTCTCGTTGAAGAACTGCTTCACAACAGCCTGCGCAGCGGCGCAGCACCGCGCGCGTGAGCCTCTGCGCACCTGGATCCGCGCAGCCTCCTAGTGTGATCGATTCTGAGCCCCATGACAGTGCGAAGGGCGCGCCCGGTACCATGCTCTGTTCGTGCACCAGGCAATGTTGCGGGTTAACTCGAAGGGCCCCACAGCACCTTCGTAGCGGCTCGGCGCGCGGCCCATCGGCTGCCTGCCGGCCCCCGCCATGCGCAGAACGATCCCCCCCCCCACTCCCGTTGCCCTCAGCTGTGCTGTGCCAGCATCCCTGTCCCCTTCCAACGGCTCCCACCTTGAGCAGCACGTCCCCCCGCTCCGTGAGCAGCTTCCGCTGCTGCTCCGCCCCCAGGCCGCCCCAGAACTGCCGGAAGGACGTCGAGTCGCGCGCCCAAGCCAGCCGCGCGCGCTTGTCCTCGCAGAACCGCCTGCAGATGTTCTCCACGTTGGTCAGGTACACGCGCACCAGCTCCCGCCGGTACTGCGGGTCCAGGCAGCGGAACGGCCGGCTGGGCTTGTCCCTGCAGGGAAGGGCGGGGCACGGCCCCAGCGCAGGAGGCACAGCAGTTGGCAGCAGTAGCAGGCCACGGTGATGAAGAATCATTCCTTCTAGGAGATATCACTGGGCACAAGCACCCGTGTCGAAGGCATGTGCTCCAGCCCCGAGCCCTCCTGCGCCGCCAGCCGCCGGCTAGCGGGCAGCTGCCAGCTTGAAACGAGGGCGCGCGCGCGGGCAGGGGCCCCCAACCCCTCATGCACACCCCGCCGCTCGCTTCTTGCACTCTTGGCCCCCAGCCAAAGCCTTCCCCCAGTGTGCTCACAGGATGACCTGGACCTGCGCCTTGATGACCAGCGTGTCCGCCACCGTGAAGCCGTCCAGCACCTTTGACAGCTCCATGAACTTCTTCCAACCCCAGTCGTGCTCCTTCTTGCAGAACCGGTGCAGCGTGTCTGCGCGTGCACGCACAGGGGCACGAGCGACTCGCAGTGTGCGCGCATGGGTCCAGCCGGCCCGGCCAAGGCTGCCGACACAGGCTGCATGCCCGCTGT
Organism: Chlamydomonas sp. KOR1; assembly: GCA_036984285.1. Lineage (NCBI taxonomy): Eukaryota > Viridiplantae > Chlorophyta > Chlorophyceae > Chlamydomonadales > Chlamydomonadaceae > Chlamydomonas > Chlamydomonas sp. KOR1. Next base: position 140,920 of record BQMZ01000294.1, on the reverse strand, counting down.
GCGAAGTCCCTGTTGCGAGCAGGGCAGGCAGCAGCGCCCTGATCCCTACCAGAGTACTTGGACTTCTTCGGGTCCTTGTTTACAACGGCTATTGTGAACTGCGCGAAGTGGCTCCACCCTGCGCAAGGACGGCGTGACGTTAGGAGCCGTCACAGATAGACGAGGCCATGGGTGACTATGTAGCGAGCCCCCAGGTCCGTGCCCTCCGCGGCCCACCCACCCGGCAGGAGCTTGTCGTAGTCCGCCACACACAGGAAGAGCGAGAGGTGATTGCATACGTCGCAACCTTGGGGATAGACCAGGATGTACCTGCGGGCAAGGGCAGCACGCGTATAGCACCCGGGTGCAGCACACTCTGCTATTGGCTTTCCCCCTCCCCTCGCTCCAGCACTCACCACTTGTAGTTCCCCACATCGAAGACGTTGCTACGGAGCTCCCGTTTGCTGATCTCCGAAAAGTTCTCAATCTTCCAGGTGAACTTCCCATACAGCTCGTGGGGCTTTGGCCCTGCGACCACCGACCAAACACAGAGCCTTGGCACCGGAACTCTCCCCAGCCACACAGGCACTACCCGCTCGAGCATTTGCTGTGCGTGCGCAGGGCTCGCAGCTGCTGCTGCGCACCGTAGTCGTCGTCGTCAAAAATGTTGAGGAAGCCTCCACCACGTCTAAAGCTGAACGGCTGCGCCACCCAGCATATCCGGTGTATCAGGTGTAACGGAGAGGATGCCTGCGCGTATGCGCAGTTTGGACTCTGTTCAGTTCACTGAAAAGGGCTAACCGGGGCAAGGCACAAGGAACGCTGACTGACCGTCCGCAGCCGGTGGTCCTCTTTCTTTTACATTTGAGCCTGCTGTAAGGGCTTCCCGAACGCGGTCTTTGGCTTTCGACATTTTACAGAAGTGCTGCCATATGGATCATGCCACAAGGGTCTAAACACGTCAACTAAAAGAATATGACACGACAAACGTACTGTACATGTGCAACATGCCCACACCAAGTGATGCGTAGCTTTCCTTGCGCTACGCGCGGCCGCCTTCCCGCCCTTGCCATGCCCTGATGTACTTGTTACCTTACCCCGCAGCAGGTCAAGCCCACGGCAAGTGTTACTGTAAGACCTTTGAAGAACAATACTTACAAAGGCAAAGAAACATACCTATGTGTCAGCCCGCACCTACAGCCTCACCGATAGCCCATACCATAAGATACAATGTCGGTATGCACACAGGCAAACGCCTCGGGGGACGGGGAAGCACGAAGCGGCAAATGAGCGTCCCAAATTGGAGCGAGGACGAGCCAACCAGGTGCACGCACAGCCGCCCTGGGGGGCTCAGGCCCCACAAGGGCGCCCGTCCGCCATCACGTGTCTGAAGTGCACGCTGCGGAACCAGTGTGTGGTATGCGTGGTCAGGTAGCCAGAAGATGCTCCGTTGCTGGTGTGCCGGCAATTCAGGCCACGGAACGCTTATCCAAGCTGCGTAGGGAACAGCTGTGACGGGGCATCAGGGGTCGATTCGTGGTGACTACAGGGGTTGCTGCTGCGGCTGTTGGGGCGTTGGATGATGGCAGCCTCGGTCATCACAATGGTTGTCCGTGGGGTTTGTCTGTGGGGTGAAGGCGCCTGCCTTCTCGGGTGGTGGGGCCGCTGAAAGGATGCGGGTGGGGCAACGGCCCCTGTTGGTTGCCAGCAATAAGCAAGCTCGTGGCGCACGTAGCGTACGCGAGTTCTCACCACGTTCCAAGGCGTGTGCTGCTACACCTGGCTGCCCGTGCAGTCAGGCGATGTGGGCATGGGCCTGTGGCGTTCCTGGCGTGGCATGGGTTTGGATGGGGCGGGGAGGATGCAACTGGACGCGTGCGTCGGTGGTGTGGTGCTATGGGACAGCCTGTGGATGGGGTGGGCGAGGTAGAAGTGCCTGCGTGGTGCTCCGGCGTATTTCTTGACTGGTGCACGCGTTACTGCTTTGCATGGGGCCACTCGCATGCCCCTGGTGTCTCACTCCCAGCTGCCTGTTGAAGGACGGTGTCGGGGTTCGGGGTGGTCTGGTGCGGTCTGCGCCTGGCACACCCTAACCTGCGCCTCCGCATGGAGGATTGGACTCAGGATGTCTGGCCGGGAGGCATTGTGGCCTGCATATGCTCGTCCCAGTCAGGTCCCAGTAGTAGTTGCACGGTGGCTCAAGCCCCCAGGGCGGAGGGCGGCAGCGGTACGGGTCTCTGGAGCCAAGTGCTCAGGTTCCGTACCTTGCTCTGAACCTGCCCGGCGCTGCGGACGCTCTGTGGTTTGCAGCTGGGCATCATTGGCATCCTGCACCACCCGCATACGACGCTGCGTTGCGGGGGCTAGGTGTCCATGGTGCGCATGGTTTTCGGGGAGTGCGGCCATCCGCGCAGTCTGCTGCCCAGCACGCGCCTGGCCCATATGAATGTCCCGTTCAGGGCACCCAGGGGGCACCATGGAGATCAAGTCACGATGGTGGCAAAAAGGTGCCACCTGGTGCCACCGGTGCAGGGTAAAAGGGTCTACCGGCGTCAAGGTCACAGTCACGAAGGGTGACTGCCTGCAGTGTCTGACCAAGCTGAGCACAGGCGATATATGGCGATCCCACTGTACGGTGCCTTGCCGTACCTGCCGTAAGGTACCGGTAACCGCATCCCAATACGCCTACCCAGTCAGAAGGCTACGGCGCTCGCCTACGTGTACAAGGAATAGGTTTGTCATGCATGGACGACGTACCAGCCTACGCTTGCTCAACGCAACGAGCCGCGCGCTGAACCGCCCGAGCATGGGTTGAGCAGTACAGCACTGAAGTACATAACGGTGACACGGTATCACTGCCACAAGTCAAGGAAACCTAGGAGTGATTTTACGTTTCTCACTGTGCTGAGCCCTTAGTGCTGAGTGGCACTGATCTGTGTCTGAAGCGGCCCCATGCCAAACAGGGCCCGTTAGTACATGCCACAACGCTCACGGCTCAAGGCAAACTGTGTTTACTGGCAGGTGCACGAGGCATACCCATGGCTGTACAAGTCGGCTGCTCTCTGCTGGGTTAGCCAGCTGCCTGAATCACGTTTCCTGTTACACTGCACTGCCACTGCAGCTGACACCGAGGGGCCTGCGCTGTTAGCTGTATCAGTTAGACAGTCCTACAGGGGCCACAAGGCTGACTCAACACCACTGGCATGTGGCTTGGCTGGCCACATGTCTGACATGTCACCGGTGCTGGCCTCGTCTGCTGCTACTGCTGCTGCTACTGCTCCGCGTATCGCTGAGCTGAGTACCACGTGATTGGTGCGCTGAGGCTGGCAAGCAGAAATGGAGTCCAAACCCGGACGCGCCAGCTATTGCCCCCAAACCGTCGGCTAGACCCTCCCACCCAGCGCCCACGACCCCAAGCTGCGAAGCCGCAGCTGCAAGCAGGCAGCGCCCACGCCCAGCGTGACAGGCCTGCCGCCTTCCAGCAGCGCAGCACCCACGCCGGTGGGGCGCCCATGCCGCCGCAGCTGCACGCACCCTGCCCCCTCCCCTGCGGAACGACAGCGCTCTCCAACGCCCGCGGCCTGCGTTCCCGCACCTCCGCACCCACAACCCGTCTCCAGCCCCAGCCCGGCTGCAGTCGCCCAGACTGCCGTGAACCCCGCCCCCGCCGTCCCGCCCAGCCGAGCGCCTGAGCGCACAGGCCAAGCAGGGCCCTGGTGGGCACCCCAGGCAACCCTGCACGCCCGCTGCTGCACCCGTGGCACCAGCAACGTGCCGCCAGCCCTTCCACACACCGCTCCCGACACCGCCACGCGCCCGGCCGCTGCTGCACCAGCTCTCAAGCGCCAGCGCCCGCCGCCAAGCCCACGCCCGCAACAGCCCGCTCCCAGCCAGCGCAGCAGCAGGGCCTTCGCAGCTGTAGGCCCAGCTCCTGCTGCTGCCGCTGCCATCGCCTCCGTACCGCCGTTTCCCCGCTCTTCCCCTCCCCAGACCCGTCCCCGCTGTAGCCTGCCTCCGCCTGCCCTCCAACTGCTGCTTGCTCGCTGCACTGCCGCTGGCCGCACTGTAGTGCTGCTCCGTCGCCAATGGCCGCTGCTGCTGTGCTATGCCGCTGAATAAAGAAGCCGAACCAAGTTGCTGCTGCTGTTGCTGCAATTGCTGTGGGAGAAAAGACACAGGTACATATCCTCACTTCCGCGCCGTTACACAGCCCTGGGTGCTCGATGCTTTAGTCCTTCACCAGCAGGCCCTGCGATGTGGGTCAGGGAAAGGGGGAGTGGGCAAGGGGTTGTCAGAGGCCACAGCAGTCAGCCGGATGGGGGAGGGGGCCGATTCGAGGCATCGGGGGGAAGAGCGAGCGTCGCTAGTCCCACGGGCCAGCCGCCGCACCTTCTCGGAGACGTAGATACCGTCCAGGAACTTGCGGATGTCCAGCACGCGCACGCGGCAGGATTGGCTGACCAGAGCGGCCGAGCGCGACACGTTCTCCAGGTCGTTGCCGGTCAGGACCAGCTCATCCTTCACGCCCTCCGAGCGGGCAATCTTCACGCCGTCCAGCATGTCCACGACGCGCACGCGCTTCTCGCCCAGGAAGTTGCGAATCTCCACCTTCTTGCCCTGGTTCTCGATGTTGATGGGGAAGTGGGCATACACCAGGCGCATCTTGTACTCGAACCCCTTGGTCACGCCCGTGAACATGTTCTTGACGTGCGAGCACACAGTGCGGATGGACGCGAGCCTCTTCTTCTTGCCGAAGTGGCAGTCCACCTGCAGGACCTTGCTGCCATCCTTGTCCTCCGTCAGGAACATATCAACAGCCAGGTGCTTGAAGTCGCGGGTCAGGGTGCCGCGAGGGCCCTGCAACCATAATAGAGAGCGACGGCGTGCCGCTCAGCACCGCGAGCCTCCACTCCGCCGCCTGGAGTTGCCGCCATGCCCAGCATCCCGTACCCACCTTGACACGGACCGCCCGGCCCTTCACCTCAATGTTGATCCCCGAAGGGATCGCCAGGGTCCTGGAAGCCAGCAGCTGCTTCATTTTTGCTGCTCCGGCGAAGAAAGAGGGGGCCTCCAGTGGTGGACTTCGCCACTATGGCCCCATGACGGCGACAATGCACCAGAGCCCTCCCTCGAGGGAGGACTCCCCCGCACACAGGCACAACACATTACTTTGTAACAAAACTTGTCTGTATTCAAGGAGCAACGTTTACCGTATAGAGGTACCGTCTCTAGGCTTTTTTCCTCGTTGTTTTCCTTTCTTGCCCAATCAACGGAGGCAAAGCACCTACAGGTGAACAGCTTCTTTCCCAGCGCTTTAGCCCAGCTGCTGGGCTTTCCGCAGCGATGGCGGACGACGAGCAGCGGGGCAAGGGCGTGCCCCTGTCTGGGGTGGTCTTCGACCAGGACCTATATGGAGGAGCTGACCGCGCAGCTTACCGCAGCGAGCTAGTCGATGAGGAGGAGGAACCGCAGTTCGGGTGAGAGCGCAGTAGGCCGGGATCGGGCCACGTTGTCTTCCTCGCTGCTGTTGGGATGCATGCTGCTGTTCCTCATTCGGATAATGCGTGCATGCTGATTGAAATCTCCAAACGTTGTTCGCGCAGCTCGGGCCAGGCGTTCGGCTCAGCAGCAGCGCAGGCACGGTCGCTCATACCCGACGAGCCGGAGGAGGGCGTCAACGGGCTGGGGTTCCAGCAGCCCAAAAGCATTTACGAGCGCGAGGATGATTATCGGCGAAGGCGTCTCAACCGCATCATTTCGCCAGAGCGCAACGACGCGTTTGCCATGGGGGACAAGACCCCGGATGCACGCGTGCGCACGTACGCGGACATCATGCGTGAGCAGCAGCTGCAGCGGGAGCTGGACAATACCATGGTGAACATTGCAAAGAAGAAGAAGGAGGAGGCGGAGGCCCTGGCAGCGGCCCAGGCGGCAGGCCAGCCCGTCAGCTCCACCACGTCGGCGCCTGCGCCAGCTGCAGAGGCGGCAGGCTCAAAGCGCCGCAACCGCTGGGACCAGGCGGACGCGTAAGTTGTGGGGGACGCTTTCAGGGGTTATGCGAGGGTCTGGGCGTGCCGGAAAGGGTCAAGGTGGGACCATGTGCTGACATGTGGCAGTGCCGCACGGGCGTAGTGCACGGCGAAGCACTCATTGTCCCCTGCAACTTGGCAGCCCGACGTTCGCTGTTTTCTGCATGGTGGCTTGCGGCGGGTGAATGGCGGCAGGGGTGCGGCAGGAGTACACCTGGGGGCGCAACGTTCCCCGCAGGCCCATTGAGGAACTGGGGGCCAGGCAGCTGCGATGCATGCCTGACCCGGTAGTGGATCAGGGCAGGGAGGATAACGACAGCGGCGGCAGCATCGCCGGGACAACAGTTGAGGAAGCGGCGGCGGCAGCAGCAGCAGCAGCAGCAGGCGGTCTCGTTGCTGGCTTTGGACGGGAATTGGCGCAGAACTGCCGGTCAAGGGCTTTGCAGCAGAGTTTGCGGCGCAGGGTACGTCTGGCCGGCGCTGGCGGGCGTGTCCGGTCGGCCGGGGGATGACAGCACACCTGCTGCACTGCCGGACAGGCGCCGCCTGTTCGGGTTCCCTCACGCTGCCTGCTACCGGGGCCGTGCAGCCGCACACGGATGGGCCAACGGGGCTGCCGGTTGCCATTTGGGGCCGGCGGAGGGCAGCTGCGGCGGGTGGGCAGCCCCAGCGCGCCGCGGGATGGCACAGCTGCAACGCAGGGCGGTGGCAGAAGCTCAAGCGACAGCGGTCGACTGATGGGAATTGAGGCAGTGTAACACAGCATTGAGACACTCTCTGGCGCAGTTGTTGTGGGTCGCGGGCAATTAGGTTCTGGTAGCAGAGCTCTTGTACCACGTCGCTGACCCCCTTCCCTGTTCCCTGGCCCCCCTCCCCCCGACAGGGCCAAGAAGCCCCGCTCCGAGTGGGACGCGGACGGCGTGGAGCCCACCCCGGGGCTGGGCAACCGCTGGGACGCCACTCCCGGCGCTGCGCTGGGCGGCGAGCCCACGCCCGCCGCCAACCGCTGGGACGCCACGCCGGGGCTGGGCGCGGGGGACGCCACGCCTGCGGCCGGGCGCTGGGACGACGCCACGCCTGGCGCCGGCAAGCTGGGCGGCCCCACGCCGCGCAGGAACCGCTGGGATGACGCCACGCCGGCGCGGGTGAGCGGGCGGGAGCGCGAGCGAGGGGGCGGGGTACCTGCGAGTGCGCAATTGTTCTGTTGCTCGAAGGTTTTCACCTTTTTCCTGCTTTCGGATATGCCAGGAGTGCGGAAGGCGCGGCCTTTAGGCTTCGTAGGCGGGCTCAACCCCCAGCATTGCTGGCGCTGTATCCAAGGGGCATCCAGGGGTCCGGGGAGTTGGGGGCCCTACAAGCGACTGCGGGCTTGACCGTTTGCGCGTGGTCTGGGATTGCATTTTAATCAGTCTTAGTCTGGGTTTGCATTGTCCATGCCCATGTTCTCGTAGCCAGCCGCTGTGCTTCCTGGCCCACAGCTACAGGAGTGGGCCTTTAGGGGGGTGGCAGGCGCACGGCCGAAGGCACATGTGACTGTGTACCCCGCGCTCACCGCGCCTGCACCCGCTGCGCTTGCCCCCCGCAGCCGGACGAGACCCCTGCCGTGCCCTCCGGCGCCGGCGCCTCTACCAAGCGCTCCCGCTGGGACCAGACGCCGGCGCTGGGCGGCGGCGCCACGCCCGCCCTGGCGCCCGGCGTGACGCCCTCGTTCTTCTCCGCCGCCACGCCCGCCGTGGCGCGCCCGGGCCACCCCGCTGCTGGGCATGGAGACGCCCTCGCTGTCGGCGCTGGGCGCTGCGGGCGCGGGCGGGCCGGGCGTGCCGATGACGCCCGAGGCGTACCAGGAGATGCGGCTGCAGCGCGAGATGTGGGAGCGCAACAGGCCGCTCAGCGACGAGGAGCTGGACGCCATGCTGCCGGGGGAGAAGGACGGGTACAAGGTGGGGGCACAGGGGGGCCAGAAGAGGAGGCATGCGGTGCTGCAGTGCGGTCGGTCCGCTGGGGATGCGATGTGCTGGCAGGGTGTGCGGATTCACCTTTCGCACCTGGTATACCAAAAGGCATCTTTGCGCAGATTGACATGAGTTGCCTGCTCTGCACCCGCGACCACTCCCCCTGCCCATCCTGCCCATGGCTTCGCCCGCGTGCCCAGGTCATGGCCCCCCCTCCGGGCTACAAGCCCATCATCGACCCGGCGCGCAAGCTCATGGCCACACCCACGCCGCTGCCGGGGGCCACGCCGGGGTACGCCATTCCAGAGGTGCGCGGGTTGTGCGGGTAGCGGGGGGTGTGAGGGGGTGAAGCGGGGGGCCGGGGAGAGGGGTTGACCGCACAGCTGGATAATGACACAAAACGAAAGCAGGTATGCCGGCGGGGTGGGTGGGCGTGGGCAAACGTGCCGTGGTGGTGCAGCCCAGGCGTGCTGGGCGGGCAGGCGTGTGGTCAGGTATGTGCGCGACCCACGGAGGATGGAAAAGGGTGAGAGGAGACAGACCCCCGAAGGTCGGTTTGCACGCATTTATAAGGTGAAAAAGGTGCCAGCCTACATGAAACTGCATGGCACACGCAAGTGTGTTGTCTGTTGATAGGCGCACGGGGATCGCGGGTACGGGGCCGACTGGGTTCTGCAGGGGCGGGCGGTGTCGCGACAGGCTACCCTCCTGGCTGCCGGCTGGCCCTGATGTCGCCGCACCGGCAGCCGGGGGCCCGCAGGCGCTGTGCTGCACGTGCTGCTGCCAGGGCGGGCACCGCAACACGCAGCGTGATGAGGGTGTGGCTGCACGGGTGCCTCGGTTCGCTGCGGCACGCCCCGCGCTCAGAAATTGCCTGGTCCCCTGACACGCGCCCCCCTGCTGTCCCTGCCGCAAATCCCCGCAGGACAACCCCGCGCTGCGCGCCGACCTGCCCGTGGCGCCCGAGGGGCTGCCGGAGATGAAGCCGGAGGACATGCAGTTCTTCAGCAAGCTGCTACAGGTGGGGCGGGGGCGGGTGGCTGAGCCACCTCGTAAGTGGTGTGGTAGTCCCTAGATTGCAGGAATCCGTGGCGACAACGTACTGTTAGCGAGGGAACTGCTGTTCGGTGAGCATTGGACGTGTCTGTATCGTTGCCTGGGTGAGAGGCTTGCGTGGCGTTGTCCTGGGGCGCGGCAGGGCGCCAGCGAAGAGAACGTTGGGGTTTAGTGGCCTGGCGGGGCTGCTGGGCATGCCTGGTCTTGATTGTGCCGAGCATTTTACCGGTAGTCTGTACGCCACCCAAGCCATGCCAGAACATTATTAGGCGTGGGTAGGAGGTTGGCAAGGCCAGGATTGTCGATCCTAGCCTTCACTTACGCGCATCCTTTCCTCCCCTCCTCCCCGCCAGGACGTGGACGAGGCCGAGCTGTCTGTGGAGGAGGCCAAGGAGCGCAAGATCATGAAGCTGCTGCTCAAGGTCAAGAACGGCACGCCGCCGCAGAGGAAGAGCGCGCTGCGGTGAGCGGCCAGGGAGGGACACACATCCAGCGTGTGGCAGTAGCCTGGACACCAAAGGTTCCTCCGACTACCTGGTACCACCTCGTGTTGCGATGTGCCGTACGTTAAACACATGGCAGTAATGTCTGTTGCACCACACCCTGAGCCAACTACAGCCCCGTCGTGCCAGTGCCCCACACACGGCGCCCACTTTCCCCGTCCTCAATCCCCCTATCCCCCTATCCCCCCGCAGCACGCTGACGGACAAGGCGCGCGACTTCGGCGCCGGGCCGCTGTTCAACGCCATCCTGCCGCTGCTGATGCAGCCCACGCTGGAGGACCAGGAGCGCCACCTGCTGGTCAAGGTCATCGACAGGTGGGGTGGGGCAGGCAGGGGCGGGTGGGGCTGGGCGCGGAGATGCACATGGGCATCCCTCCCGCCTTGGCGCCAGGCCTTGTCACACATTTCGGTTCAATGCCCGAACTTGCAGCAACCACCCGCGCGAGGTAAACACTTTCTATGATTCTATCCCCCCGCTCACGCAATGTGCCACCCCTCACCCGCAGGATCCTGTTCAAGCTGGACGAGCTGGTGCGGCCGTACGTGCACAAGATCCTGGTGGTCATTGAGCCGCTGCTGATCGACGAGGACTACTACGCGCGCGTGGAGGGGCGCGAGATCATCGCCAACCTGGCCAAGGCGGCGGGCCTGGCGCAGATGATTGCCGCCATGCGGCCCGACATCGACAACATTGACGAGTACGTGCGTAACACCACGGCGCGCGCGTTCAGCGTGGTGGCGTCCGCGCTGGGCATCCCCGCGCTGCTGCCCTTCCTCAAGGTGGGGGGGGGAAGGGCGTCCAGTTGGCCTGGTGCCAAGCTTGCACGCCTGCCACCGTCGCAGTCGCAGTCGCCTGACGGGGCGTGCTGCCTTGACGGCAGGGCACAAGGCTGCACCCGCATCCCCACACCCAGCTCGACAACGCCTATAGCGTGCGTGTGCTGCTTGGAGCCCGACGTGGTGGTGGTGGTGGCGCCGCCATGGCTGCCGTGCATCCTGTCCGTTCCGTCCCTCAACCTTTCCCTTGCCTGCCCCCTCCTCATGCCCCTGCCCCAGGCCGTGTGCCTGTCCAAGAAGAGCTGGCAGGCGCGGCACACGGGCATCAAGATCGTGCAGCAGATCGCCATCCTCATGGGCTGCGCCGTGCCCGCACCTGCGGGCCATGGTGGACATCGTTAAGCACGGGCTCAAGGTAGGGGGGCGGGACAGGGAATCGGGGGTAACGGGTCCGGGGGTACCGCAGGCCAGGCCCGCGTGAGCATCAAGGCGCCGCTTCGACGTGTCGCGAGTTTCTGAAGGTGCTGACACACTAGTTATAACCACCTCCCCATCCCTCTCACGCTGCGTTTCCCTGCCAGGACGAGAACCAGAAGGTCAAGACCATCACCGCGCCAGCCTGGCGGCGCTGGCGGAGGCGGCCACGCCGTACGGCATCGAGTCCTTCGACGACGTGCTGGAGCCGCTGTGGCGCGGCATCAGGCAGCTGAGGGGCAAGGTGCGGGGGCGCATGGCGTGCTGGCACTGCGTTGCTGGTAGCGATGGGCGAACAAGTACAGGCAGCCGGTCCAACTCATGGTGCGCACTCCGCAGACAAGCAGCTGTTAATCTGCCTCCAGGCGGCTTGCCATGCCTTCCGGAACACCGCCGTCATGAACTGCTCTATCTGTCCTCCTGCTGGCGTGCAGGTGCTCGCCGCGTTCCTCAAAGCCATCGGCCACATCATTCCGCTCATGGACGCCGAACACGCCTTCTACTACACCAAGGAGGTCATGGTGGTGCTGCGCCGCGAGTTCGGCACGCCGGACGAGGAGATGAAGAAGATCGTGCTCAAGGTGGTCAAGCAGTGCGTTGGCACCGAGGGCGTGGAGCCGGACTACATCCGGGCGGAGATCCTGCCGGACTTCTTCAAGGTGGGATGGCGGCGGGGCGCAGGGGCGCGGATGCCGGGGCCTGGGGTTGCGGCAGGACGCTGTAGCCGGTTGGGAGGGACTGCGCATGGTGTATGAGGGCCCGGCAGCTGGCGCGGTTCCTCCGTCCGCAGGCTCCCTGGCACAAGGGTCTAAGGATTGGGAGCGAACGTATGTTGACCCTGCGCTGACCCAATGCCCGCTGTCTTTCCCTCCCGCCAGGCGTTCTGGAACCGGCGCATGGCGCTGGACCGCCGCAACTACAAGGCGCTGGTGGAGACCACCGTAGAGCTGGGGAACAAGGTGGGGCAGGGAAAGGAAGGGTGGGGAAGGGGTGGGGAGGGGTGCTGCATGTGGCGACGAGGCAGCCTGGCATGTGCGCAACATGTCCTGCCCACACGAGCATGCCTTCCTGGACTTGAAAGAACGCCCTCTTGTACCGTACATGCGGCCACCACCACATAACGCATCACGCCTTGCTGCTTGAGCCTTGTCGCCTCTACCGTATGCGTCGCGTCGCAGGTCGGCTGCTCGGACATTGTGTCCCGTGTGGTGGAGGACCTCAAGGACGAGAGCGAGCCGTACCGCCGCATGGTCATGGAGACGGTGGACAAGGTCATCAGCGAGCTGGGCGCGGCGGACATCGACGCGCGGCTGGAGGAGTTGCTCATCGACGGCATCCTGTACGCCTTCCAGGAGCAGGTGGGCGTGGAGGGAGGCACGACACCCTTATTAGCATAGGTGTAACTGTGCGACTGGGGGCCTTCCGGGGCCAGGCTGCCTGCCTGCACGCACTGCACCTCCAGCCGCATGCCCTGCCTTCCTCCCCGTTGCTTGGCTACTTGCCGGCGAGATCGCGCGGCACTCGCAGACCCGCATCCGGAGCCAGCAAGCTTACACCCCGCCTCGGCACCGTAACTGGCTACCCACCTCCCTCCTCTTCCCCTCTGCAGGTGGCCGACGACTCCCCCGTCATGCTTAACGGCTTCGGCACAGTGGTCAACGGCCTGGGCAAGCGCTCTCGGCCGTACCTGCCGCAGATCTGCGGCACCATCAAGTGGCGCCTCAACAACAAGAGCGCCAAGATCCGGCAGCAGGCGGCCGACCTGATTGCGCGCATCGCCCCCGTCATGAAGGCGTGCGACGAGGAGGGGCTGCTGGGCCACCTGGGTGGGTGGGGACTGGGTAGCGGGGCGGTGTCAGAAGCGAGGGTGCGCGGCGGGTCACTGCCTGTGCCCTCGCGGCAGCGGCAGCAGCGGTATCATGGGATGCAAAGCTATTGCGCTGCGCTGCAGCGCCGCCTGAAAGCCCTGCCTGCCTACTTGCCCGCCTCCTGACTGTCCGTCGCCCACGCTGACCGTGCTGCCCCTGCCCTGCCCTGGCCCCTGGCCCCTGCCCCAGGCGTGGTGCTGTACGAGTACCTGGGCGAGGAGTACCCCGAGGTGCTGGGCTCCATCCTGGGCGCGCTCAAGGCCATCGTCAACGTGATTGGCATGACGCGCATGACGCCGCCCATCAAGGAGCTGCTGCCGCGCCTCACGCCCATCCTCAAGAACAGGCACGAAAAGGTAAGGGGGCGGGGCTTGGGAGGTCCGGGGTGGGGGCGGAAGGGGCCAGATGAGGCAGCGAGGTGGAACCTAGCGGACGATGAGCGTGGGGGCGGGGCGGGGCCGGAGACGGGGGCGAGGGTCTGGGCCCGCGGCTGCCGCCAGCATGAAGGGCGCGTGTTGCAGGGGCCGTGGGGCGGAGTCTTACGAGTGGAAGGGGACATGCCCGCGGCTCAGGGCAGACACGTGGCACGGACACAGGGCTCCTGCATGGTGTCACCGGCTTCCAGCCATGCGCGAAAGAACCCGCGCCTGCGTCCGTGGGCCCAACTGCCACAGGTCTTGATCAATCCAACGAATGCTGGTGTGTTCGCCATGCACAGATCCTCACGCCTTGCCTACGCTTGCGCCCCCTCCCCCCTCCCTCGCCCCGCAGGTGCAGGAGAACGTGATCGACCTGGTGGGGCGCATCGCGGACCGCGGCCACGAGTACGTGCCCGCGCGTGAGTGGATGCGCATCTGCTTCGAGCTGCTGGACATGCTCAAGGCGCACAAGAAGGCCATCCGCAGAGCCACCGTCAACACGTTCGGGTACATCGCCAAGGCAATCGGGCCGCAGGTGCGCGGGAGATCCGGAGATCGTGGGGAGGTGACAGTGGAGCTCTGTGCGGAGAACACCAGTGTACTGAACTGCAGGAACTTCGCCGCCCGTTTTGGCCCTTCCCGCTGCCGCCAACGCCGCCTGCCCCTTTCTCGGTTGCCTCCTCCCCCCGCAGGACGTGCTGGTGACGCTGCTGAACAACCTCAAGGTGCAGGAGCGCCAGAACCGCGTGTGCACCACGGTGGCCATCGCCATCGTGGCCGAGTCCTGCCAGCCCTTCACGGTGCTGCCCGCGCTCATGAACGAGTACCGCACGCCGGAGCTCAACGTGCAGAACGGAGTGCTCAAGGTGCGGCCTTCATTGAGTGCGCGGGTGGCTAGGGGCGGCGGGTGGGGGGAGGGCGGGAGAGGCTGGGGCCCAAGCGGCGAACGCTGACGGCGACTGTGGCCATATGCATCGGACATTGTTTTGCTGGCCCCGGGATGCGTGCACGATATGAAGGATCCCCCATCCAGCAGGTCATTGCCCTCATTGTTCCTAGCTTGTCACCCTGGAGTGACGTGCCTCTCTGTCCTTGGCCCCTCTGCTCCCCATTCCGCACCCGCAGGCCCTGTCGTTCATGTTCGAGTACATTGGCGAGATGGGCCGCGACTACATCCACGCGGTGACTCCGCTGCTGGAGGACGCGCTGATGGACCGCGACCTGGTGCACCGCCAGACCGCCGCCTCCGTGGTGGGACACATGGCGCTGGGCGTGGCGGGGCTGGGCTGCGAGCCGGCGCTGACGCACCTGCTCAACTACGTGTGGCCCAACATCTTCGAGGTGTCGCCGCACGTGGTGCAGGTGGGGCGGGAAGGGGTGATGAGGGAAGAGGGGTATAGTGTCGCGGTGAAGTAGAAGTGCTAGGCAGTACGGCAAGAAGTGATCCCTGGGAAGCAGTAAGAATGACCCATTGAAGTAACGGTCTGCGGGGCCGGGGAGGGGCAGGGGCGTGGCGCAGGAGTGGGGGCCGGGTTGCATGGTAGATGGTGTGGGGATGTCTCCTGGCAAGCAAGCTGGGTGGCCACGAAGGCAAGGAGTGGCGGGTCGTCTGGTTATGGTTAATGCTTCCCCACATCATGGTGAAATCGACGGACACCCGCGCAATCCACACCAGCGCTCCTGCAAACCGTCTTCACTTTCCATATCCCTGGCTCACGCCGCCTCTCCCTCCCTCCCTCGCGCCTCCTCGCTGCCCCAGGCGGTGGGCTTCGCGGTGGACGGCTGCCGCGTGGCGCTGGGCCCCTGCCTGGTGCTGCACTACGTGCTGCAGGGCCTGTGGCACCCCGCCAGAAAGGTGGGGCGCAGCCGGGGTGCTGCTGGTGAAGCCCTGAAGCATCAGGGCTGTTGTAGCTGCCGGTTTCTGTCGCTGCTGCTGCTGCTGCCCGCAATGCCCTAGGGCCGGGTGAGGGGCTGCTGGCTGCTCTGCTTCATGCTTCATGAGCTTTGGCTGTTGCAACCGCGTATCGCTGCCAGCTATCACTTACGGTGTAGAAGCATCCATGCCTGTGTCGGTCATGTCGAGCAAACCTTCTGGCTCTAGCTTGTTCCTTGCTCGCAACAGCCTTGCAAAGCCAGTTGCTGTGTGGCCACCGCCTCGTCTGACGCCTATCCGCTCCCCGCGTACCGTGTGACCCTGCAGGTGCGGCAGGTGTACTGGAAGCTGTACAACAACCTGTACATCGGCGCGCAGGACGCGCTGGTGGCGTGCTACCCGGCCATGGCGGACGACCCCGCCACCAACAACACATACGCGCGGCACGAGCTGGACATGATGATCTAGGCGGCGGGTGGCAGCAGGGTAGCCGGGGGGGCCGGGGGGTTTGGGAAGCGGGGGCCGCACGTCACGCGAGCGGGCAGGGTAGGAGCTGACAGCTGAGGTTGGCCGCGGGGGCAAGCGTTGCAGACGAGGCTTTTCAGGGAGTGACAATGCCGTGAGTGATGGTGGAAGAGTGGCGCGGCTTGGGCGCCTTGCCAGGGGTTGCAAGGCCCCTAGGGCCGGGTGCCAGCAGGTGTAGGTTGCAATGCAACGAATGAGCGCATGCATGTAGGGCATGTAGGGGCAGTGTGCAGGTGTTGAGCGTGCGCCGGCAGCGGCAGCAGGCGCCGGAAGCCCATCAGGGGCACCAGGTTGGGGCTGCGGTGATGGTGGCAACCCACGACCATGGGCCGTACGATTTGTTGGGAAGTGTGGTTCAAGGGGCATGGCATGTGCATGGGAAAGCCCCACAAAATACGTTAGTGACGAGCTATATCTGCAGTGTTGCTTTGGACCTGTAGCCCTAATTTTGCGGGTTGGGGGGCCTCCTGACGGTGGCCTACCGTTTGGCATGGTACGTGTCGCGGGGCCCAACGGAAGTGCAGTCGCTCGTTCATGTGAGTCGCGTGATGTGAGCGGTCTTGCGCTGCTGGTAGAGATACCATCGAGAGTGCAAGGTACGGTGTAGGCTGTTGCTATGGCCGGGCATGGCTGCTGTATGTCGGCCGGCCTGCGGCAAACAGGTAGCTGCACCAGGGTTGGCGTCAAGGGGCTGCCCTGCGGCTCAGGTAGCTGTGCGTGTGTGGCACGAGGAGCACTGTTGCGTTGTGCCAAGTGCTGCACAGATGCGCTGGGCCAGGTAGCCAAGCTGTAAAGGGACGGTGCGTTTGTTCGTGCGTATCCCCCAACACTCGTACGGTGCGGGTCTGCATGCGGTACTGGTGCCGGTGCACACCTGGTCTCAGGAAGTCAGCCACCTATACCGTTGCACCTGAGCTTTACAGGATATTACCCTGGGTCGCTAGCCTCAATGGCACGAAATGTACCCGAAACGTTGCAGCTCAGGGCAGCTCGCTAACGCGCTCCCCTGCCCCCTGGCATCACAGCGCTGCGCCATGGGCCCGACCCCAGCCTTCAGCCCCCGGCGTCCACCAGCGCGGGCCACCTGCCCTCCGCCACCTCCCTCAGCACCGCCTCGTGCGCCGCGTAGGCCGCGGCCACCACCCGCAACAGCCCGTCATCCGCCGCAATCAGTGCCGCCGCTGCCCTGCCGGCTCCCATCCCACCAGCAGCGCCCTCGCCGCCAAACTCAGCCCCAGCCCCCACATGCCCATCCTCACGTGCCCCAGCCGCCGCCCCAGCCGCCGCCCCAGCCTCCCAAGCCTCCGGGCCCACTGCCCCCCAGCCCTCCAGCCCGAGCTGCGCCCTCCACCCCTTGGGCTCACCCCGCATCCCGGAGCAGCACCCGCCGCCGCCGTGCCCACACGACTCCCTGGCCCCGCCTGCAGCAGCACGACCGTCCTCTGCCACAACAGAAGCAGCGCTCGTTTCCCGTTTCCATGGACCTGCGGGCCCGCCGGCCAGGGGCTGCAGGCACACAGCCAGGCCCGGTAGAGGAGGTGGAGGCGGTGGGAAGCCCGACGCAGCAGACTGGTGCTGCCCCCAATGCAGGGAGGTTGCGGGGTGCACCGCGCTCGCGTTGTACGACGCCTCTAGCCACTCGGACTGCTGGAAGGTGCGGAAAGGACCCCGTGCAGCTGCCTCCAGCTGTCGGTGTGACTGTTGCTGCTGCTGAGGCTGCTCGTGCTCCCATTGCTGCCAGTGTTCCCTCCGCTGACAGCACCCGCCCCGCCTACACCGCCGCCGCCTAGGCCGTGGAGGCAGGCTGCCACAGCCCACCGCGCCACGGCGTGTGCCAGCGGCCGCCCCAGGCCCCACGGCTGCCTGGCCAGCACCCCGGTCAGCGCCGCAACCGCCACCGCTGTCGAGTCCTGCCGCGCCAACGCACCCGCGTCCTGGCCCCAGAACCTGAACATGCGCCCATGGACGGTGGCCCTTGTTCTTTCCCATGTCCATGCTGGGCTCTCAGATGTCTTTGGCTGGCTGCCTGCACCGCCGTGTCTGAGGCGGCAGCAACAGAAGCCGCAGCAGCCACGGCCTGGCAAAGCGTGTCAAGATACGTGTCGTGCAGGGTGGCGGCGGCGGCGCTGCGGGCGGTGGGCAGGCCGGCGGCGGCGGCGCGCAGCTGCAGCGCGTAAGCGGCGGCGGTGCAGTGGGTGCCTCCTTGCTGCTGGGGCGCTAGGTGGTTCGGCTTCTGGGGGTCTTGCACCTGTTGCTGATGCTGTTGCTGCAGCTGGTGGCGCCTTCGCGCCTCTGCGGCAAGGGCCGGGTGTGGCACGGGGGCGATGGCGGCGGCGGGGACCACGTGCTCCCACCACACGCCCTGATGGAGGGGGTGGGAGGGGCAGCACAGGGTACACGTGAAGCGCAGAGGATGGGCACAGCGGGCCAAAGCAGGAGTGGGCTTGACAAGACTGACGAGCCCTGGTGTTGCTGGCGGCGCAGCCAAGTTGCTGCGGTTGCCAGGGCACAGTGCCGGGTGTCATCGCCAAGGACACATGCAAAGCTGCGCGGTGCGGGACTACCCGGCGTGCACGTACCTTGGTTGGACCCACGGTATCGTGCGCCAGGTAGTACTGGCACCAGCTGCAGGAAGGGTGCGGACAGCAACACGCGGGGGCGGCAAGGGGTTTCTACCCTTAACAGGTACACACGCCGCTGCAGGCCTATGTGGGGGCCAGCGCAGGATTCCATTTGACCTGACCAAAGCTGACGCCTTGCGCTGTCTCCCTGGCCCTTCACACGCCACCCCGCCCCTCTTGGCCGCTGCCTCACCTGGTAGGCAGCGGCCCTGTGACCAGCTGCACCGGCCAGTTGCGTTCCGTTGCAGCCAGCGACAGGTCGGCGCGGGCCGCAGAGTCAGCGGCTCGCTGGCCCTGCTCCTCTTGCTCCGGCTGGTGCGGCTGTGGCTGCTGCCGCCGGGCCAGCCTGAGCGCGGTCCACTTGTTCATGGTGCGGTGCAGCAGCACGGGCTGGGCGGTGTGCGGGTGGTGCTGCGTGAAGCCCAGCAGCTGCCACCCGTCCGCGCGGCCGGGGCTGGGGGCGGGCGCCGGGGCCTGTGCCTGCGCCTGTGATGCGTCCTCAGCCTCACTGTCGGCTCCACCTGACGGTGCTGCTGCATCTGAAGCTGTGGGTGCTAGTGTAGCATCTTGGGACTGTGGGGTTGAGGGCGGCGGAGCGGGCGGGGCCTTGACCTCCAGGGCCCCCTGGCCCCACTGGAACACGCCGCCTGGGGGTCAGCAGAGGGTTGGGGGACATGCGGGCCGGCTCACCATCACCAGCTGAAGGGGCGCGGCACGCTCTGAGGGGAAGCCCTGATCCATCAATACACCTGAATGCTTGGCTTGTCCATGCGTGCCCTGTGTGCGGGAGGGGACCCACACGTAGCCCAACTTCCGCCGCTGCGCACCCTCCAGGGGCAGGACCCGGTCGCGCCCCGGAGCCTTCACCTCGTGCCCCCCCACCCCACTGGACCACCGGACCACCGCTCACCCGGCGGCGTGTGCACCTGGCTGTAGCAGTGCGCCTTGCCCGCCGCCGCGAAGGCCAGCGGGAAGGTGTCCTTGTCGCCGTGCAGGTGGCGGTAGTACAGCCGGTCGGAGAAGGAGTTGATCCACCTGCTGACGGGAAGGGCGGGGCGGGGTGGCGGGTGGTGAGCAGCGGCAGGGGCAGCCGAGTCCTCCTCACAGTGCGGCACCGTTGGCTGTGGCGGATTCGACGTTGCAACACGGCCGGCTTCAGCCTACTCACAAGCACGCCGTCAGCAGCACACGTGCACCTGCTGCAGTTCTTGCTCCTGCCCCCACCCTCCCCGCGCCCTAGGCCCAACCACCCCCGCGCCGCACCACAGGTACTCCACCACGTCGGCGTGTGCCGCCAGGTCCAGCAGCACGGCGCCGCTCTCGGCGTCGCGGAGTGGCGGTGGGGCTTGGGAGGGCGCCCTGCCGAGGGTCCAGGGGCCCTCCTTGGCGGCAACCCGGTAGTTCCGTGACAGGGCCTCCTGCGGCCGGCGGTGGGCAATGGAAGATAGGGCGGTGGCTGAAAGGAGCAGTAATCGCAGCTGGGGCGGCCCCGGGCCGCACACCCACACCACCACAGCCCGCAGCCCAGGTGCCGTATCACCATGCGACGTACGAGCACCTCCTGAGCCGCGGCATCCTCCTGAAATCCTCCACCATGCCCACCTGCGCCGCCTGCCTGTCCAGCCCCAGCTCCGCCCACGCGCCGTCCCCCACCCAGCCGCGCCACGCGTCAGACCACAGCAGTACGCCCCTGGGCCCGTCGGCGCTGCCGGCGCTGGCCCCGCGATCGCGGCCGCCGCCGCCGCTCCCTCCGCTCCCTCCGCTGTTGCCGCCTGCCGCAGTCTCCGTCAGCAGCGGCAGCATGGCGACCCGCGGGTCGGCCAGCGGCGTGCTGTCTGCGTCCAGCAGCAGCACGTGGCGCCAGCGGGAGGCGGCCAGCAGCGCAAACACCTTGGCGGACCAGTGGCCCAGCGGCTGGGGCGGCCTGCAGGAAGTGCGGTAGTTGTTCCATCAAAGAATCCATCAAAGACTTGGTTATAAGTTTGATTGCCGATAAAGGTCCCCGTGGCGGGGGTGCCTGGCGGGTTCACAGGCACGCTGGGGGCTGGCGTGGTGCCCCAGCTGGATACCCTCAGGCGGTAGGCGCGGCACTGCGTGGCGCACCCTAGGCGCTCGGGTCAAGTCAAATGGCGGCTGGCTCGCCCTCTGCTCCTCTATTGGGGAGTGGAGTGTGTTATGAAGCGGTCTTGCGCTTGCGCATCCGCACTGTCTTTCAGATTCACAACCATGGATTGGGTGGTGGACCAGTAAGGATCGTATTCCCCCAATTCCATTGGCGCCAGGGAAGGGATATCCCCGTCATTTACCTCATTTACCAAATGCAAGGCAGCATACCAGCGCCCTGCCATCCGTCAACACCTTGACAACGAGGGCGTTATATTGCATGCATCAGAGGCCAGGCTCTGGACCAGGGTTTCGCCGCGAGCATGCAACACCTCCGCCCGCCAGCTCGCCACTTGCCGTACTTCCACAGACTTACGCACCCCTAGGTTGGACTTCCCCATGGCGTAACATGACGTAGCAGGCGATGACGGCATACCAACGCCTCTCCCTGCCCGGCGCACCTCCTGTGGTGTTGCGGGTACGGCGCCCGGCTGAGGTCGATGCCGTACACGGGGCCCAGCCCGGCGGCGCGAAGCGACGCGATGAACCGGGACGAGCAGCCCGCCCGCCGCGCCTCGCGGTACGGATCGCTGTGCGGCACGTCGTCGTCAGGCTCCTGGCTGCTGGGGCTTTGGCCACCAGCGGCTGTGTGATGCAGCAATCCCTCTTCCTGCTGCTGCTGCTGCTGCTGCTGCTCCTGGTGGCCCTGTGTATTAACGCCCACGGGGTCCGTCTCACGCACCTCGTGCGGCCCCGCCCACGCCACCTCCACAGGCAGCGTGCAGTTTAGCGTGTGTCGCAGCACCTGCAGAGAGGGTCCCACAGACAGGTGACGTTCTGAAGGCAGGAAGGGCAGCAGCGCACCGCCAACAGCGTGAAGCAGCAAGCAGGGCCAGGCGCACGGTACCACACGCCCAGCAGCATGCCGCCAAAACTTGCAGGCAAGCAGGTGCCTGTTCACCTGCGGTTGCGTAATATGCGTTGCGTAATCTCGCTCCACCTGTGACATGCTGCTTAGTTGCCTGACCACCTGCCCACCCTTTCCCCCCGCACGTACCTTCAGCAGCACGAGGAGGTTTGTAAGCAGCCGTGGGCCCCCCGCCGGCACCAGGATGCCCGCGCCGCCCGCCGCCGCCAGCTGCGCCGCCCGGGCCCTGAAGGCGGGTGAGGCCAGGTGCGCCTCAACGCCAAGCCTGGGGGGTAGGGGGCGGTGAGTGGGCGGGGGAGGGGCGAGGTGGCCATGGGTTAAGGATGGGGCGGTTGGGTAGGGAGGAAAGGGGGGGACGCCGGTGGGATGGGGTTGAGTGTCAGGTCAGATGGGTATACGTCGCAAGACAGAGGGTGAGGGTGAGGGTGTGGCAGGTGCGGGTGCGGGTGCGCGGGGCCATGCAGAGGTGCACAAGATGATGTGCCCTCACACCCCTCCTGGGGGTGCAACTCAATACGGTAATGGGCCGGGAGAGAAGGAAAAGTATACCGGTAGTCATATGCCAAGGGTTTCACGCGGGTTGCAGAAGGGGTGGAGGCCAGGATTGGGAGACGCCGCGGCGTGAGGTAAAGGCGGACGAAAGGGTGAAGGACGTCTTAGGGAGAAAAGAGGATCAAAGCCGACCGGCAGAGCGTCATGGTGACCAAGTGCAAAGTACGGGGAAGGCGGACCGCGGCCTGGTGCAGGAAGAGTGCTATCCTGGACGACCTTTGGACGGGGCACCGGGCCACCGCTGGCCCCTTGGCTTCTGCATGTGCGCCCCCGGCACCAGCTGTCAACGCACCTGGCGGCTGACATGTCGGGGTCTGGCACGGTGCCGATGTAGGGGTGTGCCGAGGGCTGATCTCGGGACTGCGGTAGCACGCCTCCCAGACCCGCGCCCCGGACCTGCCCCTCGCCAGACCGCTTTGCACCTGAACCATGCGCCTGCCCCTCAGCTTCTGTGCCGCTTACGCTGGAGGCCTTCCGCCTGGCGTAAAGGCCTGGGGGCGGGCCGTACATGGGCTGAGTACATGAAGGCAGGCGGGTCCACCCCTGCCCCTGCCCCTGCCCTGCCACGTGTCCTGCTGTCGTCGTGTGTACGGCATGCAAGGCCCCAGCGCCAGCGGTTGCCGCAGACTGCGCGTGACGGCCGCTTGCCTCTTCCCCGCCAGGCCATGGGTCCTTCTGTCCGGTGAACGTGGGCGGGGGATGTGCGCCTGATGCGGCTCCTCCTGCTGCACCTTGCCGAGCAACCCGCTGCCACCATGCGCTGACCGACGCGTCGTGCAGGCCGCCACGTGTCACTGTCAGCGTCGTTGCGGTCGTGGGAGGGGGCGCCCGCCATCCCAGCCGCCACCACCACCCCAGGCCCCAGCACAGCCGGGGACCGCCGCCGCCGTGGGTCACGGTGCACGTAGCCTGGACCAGCAGCTGCGGGTGCAGGGGCACAACGCACACACCGCCCAACCTGGCTGTCCTCGGGGAACCTTGGCGACGTGCAAAAGGCATCAATGCGCCGCGCTGACACGGTCATGTCTTGCAGCAACGGCCCCCGGCCAGGCCTGTCCCCAGCTTTCCTGACTCACCGCGCAGCACAGTGCCACCGCCAGCAGCAACAGCAGCAGCAGGCGAGGCGGCATCCGGCTGGTGTTCACGGAGGCAGCCGCACGGCACTCGGTGCCGGGCCTCCTCACGCTGCCCCCGGCCGTGCCAGTGGGTCGCGCGCGTGTGTCCCCCTGCTCCCAGCCAGGCCCTGCTGGAGCGCCTGCCTCCGCGTAACGCCCTTCGTGGCTGCTGGCCCCAGCTCTCGTCCGCACCCCTGCCATGAGGCAAGCTGTAGGCTTCAGCTGTACTATTACTAGCCTGTCGCAGGCCTAAAGACTAGGTACGGCATCAAATAGGGCGTCGCAGGACGCAACAGGACGCAACAGAACGGCTTCAGCGCGCAGTCCCCTGGGTCGCTGGAGGGCACATGCCACTGCGATGCATGGCCTGAAACGGCTTTCTCCCGTTCTAATCATCGTGCACTAAGAGGGCTGCTGAAAACGTATGGGTGCATTTGCTACAAGCCAGCGTACCACAGGCTTTTGGCCTCGGGCACGGCCCTTGGGTCCCATGGCGCATTGGTGCGGTACGTAACCCAGGCCAGCTGCGGTACTGGCAGCGATGCAAATTCATAACAACGTAATGTAGTGATATGATAACAGCATTAGGCGTGCGCATGCATACATGACCTGAACGCATCAACCCTACTCAACTCGCGACTGGGATTCTCATACGTTTGTCCACCCGGTGACCAGGCGTAGCACCATTATTTAAGTAGAGACGCGAGTAAAGGACAGCAGCATACATGCGCTGTACGGCGCTGCGACCACCAGCGTTCGCGCTCTCACGGCCTGCCCAGCACGGGCGCGAAGGCCCTGTGCCCCGCTGCGGCAGGCCATGGCTGCACACCGCACGGCCCCGCGCACCCCAAGGGCCAAACGGGGGCAGGAGCACGGTGGCTGCATCTGCTCCGAGTGCTGCTGCAAGCACTGTTCGCCGTATCGTATATGAGCACGAGCTGGATGACAGCTTCACTGGGCTGCAGGTGGGCACCGGCGGGGCAGGGGGGGGGGCCAGAGCTGCGCGTTGGATTAGCGTCGGCCAGGAGAGGCACTGGGCAGCCTAGTCGCTACGCTCCGTGCTAAATCGGCCGCCGCAGCTGCCGTATGCTTATGGCTGTGCTTTCTGTCGGGACAGGCCCGACAGGCGGCTGGAGGTTAGGAGTCGCGCAGCTCTGTGCGCGTGGAGACCATGTGTTTGCATGTGCGCGCTCGTGTGTCAGGTGGTCAGGAGGATGGCGGCCTGCACTGGTGGACGGGTGTTCCTGGTTGCCTCCTGATGGGGGTCCGCGCACTGGCCGGCAGCTGCAACAGAACCCCTGCGATGGCCCGTACCGCGGCACCCAACACCTTGCCCCCACTCCCATGCCCGCCCCAACGACCCGCTGCAGGGCGAGGACGGGCTGATGACCATCGCGGGCTTCGGCAGCCTGCTGTCAGGTGGGGGGCCACGCGGCATGCTGCCACGTGCATGCCGTACTTGGTCTGCGCAACTGCTGCCGTGCGGGACTCTGGACACCATGTTGTGGCCCGGCCGCCCAACACAGCACGCCCCTAGTGTCCACGACGGAGCGGGCTGCCGCGCTTCGTTGCTAGCGGCTTACCCAGCATTGCATTTCCAACAATTTGGCCTAACTTACCCCAAAGCGTTGCGTGCTGGCCAATGACCGTGCCTTGCCCTGCCGCACCCCTGCAAACTACCGCAGAGCGCAGTGCGCGCTTCACGTTCCCCGACCTCCAGAACTTCAGGCCTGGGAAGGTGGGGCTCATGTCATGCCGCAGACCCGCGCCGGCGAGCAAGGGCAATGTGCATGGGGCGCGACGGCGGGGTGGGGCACGGCGGCGGGGTGGGGCACGACGGCGGGGTGGGGCACGACGGCGGGGTGGCCTCGGGCCACCGGGGGAAGGCACGCGTGTTGACATCATCAAGCCAACGGAGCCTGAAGTCGTACTCATGGGCCGCCTGAGACCCGCCCATGATCAATTGCAGGACCTGTAATAAGTACCACCATGCTAACACGTCTAAGACCAGGAGCCTCTCACTCCAGGATCCCCGACCCTTCTCCTCTGCCTCCGGCCCATCCCCCGCCCCCAACCCCCATCCCCGTGTTGCAGGTGTACGGCTGGCGGCGCGTCTTCTCACACACTGCGGACGTGTTCTGGAAGCGGGGCATTGCACGGCCGGAGACGGTAAGCGCATGGCACGGATGGGGTACGGTGGGACACAGGCAAACAGCGTGGGTGGATGGTCCTCTGAATCCCCAGCTGGGGGCACCCCTGCGTAGATCTCCGCTTCACAGGTGTTGGCGGCTATGTACTACTCAAGCCCACAGGGTCCGCATATGATCAGATGCAGCAGTGCCGGCGGGTCTGCTGAGCAGCGTGGCAACGGCCAGCAGCAACACGCCAGGTGGTGCCAAGAGGGGACGTCGTTGTGCGCCCAAGTACACCGCTCAGGGTGCCCAAAGGTCGCTCCCCCGCTGCTCGCTCAAGACAAGCGCTGCCTGCAGCTCAGCACCCATTACGCACACGTCTGACTGGCAACACGCAGCTGCTCTGGAGCACGGCATCATGGCATACGCGCACGCTGCTCGGCACCCCGCAGGGCGAGATCTCGAGCCTCAGCCTGGAGCCCTGGATCCCTGCTGCCCCCGCCGGCGCTGCCACTGGCCCCGCCGCCCCGCACGACGCGTGCGTGGTGGTGTCGCTGTTCGAGGTGGCCGCCAGCGCCGCCAGCGTGGAGGCCTTCATCGGCCGGGAGCACGAGTTCCGGTTCGTGGCGGTGGAGCCGACGGCGCTGGACGGCACGCGCGAGGGGCGCAAGGCGGTGCGTGGCGGGGTGGGGCCCAGGCTCGGGAGACTTGGGCCGCGGTGGGCCGTCCGTGTGCTTTGGTAGTGGCTGATTGAGGAGACCGCTTTTCAGGGGAGCCTGCATCGTGGTGGGTGCGGCTGGGGCCGGACGCACACCACCCGCCGCACACCGGCCCCTGGTCTGGACCCCCGCTCCCCCATCCCCATCCCCATCCCCATGCACCGTGCGAGCGCGCAATGCAGGATGTGGGCACTGATAACCCCAGGCTAGGAGTCTATCCTCTGCGACCCAATGCAGCCTGGCACCAGGGCCCCAAGCGTGCAACGCCGCAGGAGCTCCAGCCCTGCTTGAGCCGCCATGCCCTCGCAGATCCCACTGTGTGCCGCTCCACCCCCACCGCACCGCCCAGGTCATCTGCGCCGCCAATTGCGACGAGGACTACCGGGCCATGCGCTGCCCGCCGGAGGAGTGGGCGCGGCGGTGGGGTGTGCACGGCATCACGGCCGTGTGGCGCAGCGACGTGCTGCCGTGCCGCCTGTACCTGCGGCACTGCGTGCTGGCGGCGCGGTCGCTGGGGCCCGAGGCGGAGCACAGCTTCCTGCACTCCACCTTTCTGGCTGACAGGTGAAGCCGGCAGGCCAAGGTGTGGGTTGTGTGCGGGTGAGTAGGAGTAAGGGTAGGGGTGACATCCGTGTGACACTGAGCAGTGCTCTGCCGTGCCGTGCCGTGCCGCAGGAAGACCACCATTGCGGAGCATCTTGCGGCAAACCCAAGCATTATGGAGGAGGTGCCGCCCCCCGAGTACGCGGCACGCTACAGTGGCTGAACATGAAGGATAACAGGCCTCGGCGCCGGGCGAAGCGCGCTCGGCTATTTTGTAACACAGATCATGGAGTATTATAGTAACAACCTGGAGTGAGTATCATGGTCCAGCCTGGCAGAAGCGAGGCTCCATGAGGTCGGCACTTGTCGTGCAGCAGTCATGGCCGGGCTCCTTCCAAGCCACGCGCCCTGCCTTCACTCACTAGGTGGCGCGCAGTAAATTCCACTTTGGCCTCTAATTGTAGGAACGTCTGCATAGCAACAGTAGAAATGGCGTCTGTGCTCCGTTCCTCCCTTGTGGCCCCCACGCTGCGGGCTTGCCCGCAGCGCAGTGCTTTCACTGCCGTGAAGCCCAGCTTCGGTACGTATGCTTATGATATAATGCTAGAACGTCAGATGCTCCTGTTGCCAGGACGCTTTGTTCCAACTCCTGGCTGCGGCGCTCTTCTGGCTCGCAGCTCCCCGTCCTACGGCCTCGCGCGGCGCCCTGGTGGTTGTTGCGGCTGAGGGCAAGAAGGACAGCAAGAAGAAGCTCCCCAGCCCCGTTAAGCGCGCTGAGCTGGCCGAGGAGCGCAGGATGTATAACAAGTCGCGCAAGTCTGCTTGCGCTACTCGCGTGAAGAAGGTAAATTAGGTGCTGAAGTATCCTTCGTTATGTTGTTACGTTAATTTCCTGCCGTTGAAGGCAATTTCATTTTGCCATGCTCGCTCATGTACCCACACAACGGCGACCTCTTGTGTTTGGCGGAACCTGCAGGTCATCAAGGCCGCTGAGGCTCTTATGTCTGCTCCCCCTAAGTCGGAGGAGGACGTGAAGGGCCTGGAGAAGCTGATTTCTGAGGCGTACACTGAGATTGACAAGGCGGTGGTGAAGGGCATTCTGCACGAGAACACGGGTGCTCGCAAGAAGGCCCGCTGCGCTCGCTACAAGAAGCAGGTGCTCATGGTCTCGGGCCTCTACAAGCCTGCTGCTGACAGCCCAGACTTCGCCAAGTTTGAGAAGCTGCAGGCCAAGGCTGCCAAGGCCTCTGCTTAAGCGGGAGGCGGTTGGGCAACCGCCACTGCAGCTGTAGGCGCTTCTGCTACGCTACCTTCGTTAGCAGCTGGGCGGCTTCCAGTGGAACAGCTTGCCAGCAGCCGGGCAGCAGCTTGCGGCAGGCGGACGTGAGCAGGGGAGGGGAGGGGCAGGGGGCAACTGCAGCAGCGGCCCATGCCGTGGGGTGTTACTGGATGCCGGCTGCTAGCGGATGCCGGCGGGTCATCGTTGCGGACGCTGGCGCTGGGGCCTCACCGCTTGCCGTGGACTACGCACGCGGGCATCAGCGGTGGTTTTGCATGACGCACCAGTCCGTGCACCGCAAAGTGGATTTGATGGCAGTGTTGATTTCGGTGCGTAGCCGAAAGCGGGGTCCTCAATAGGGAGCAAGATGCACGCTTGGATGGGTGTGGCCGCTGGCTTAGGACCAGGGGTCCCTCTGTTTGGAATGTTGGTCAGGTGTCGTACGTGGCTTGCAGGGCCTATGCCGTAGGGTGGTCGAGGGCTGCAGCAGTTGGCCTCTACACATTGATGTGCGTCGACTATGGTATGAGACCCTGCTATGTCCATTTTTACAGGACTCGGAGCGCACAGGATACCGGCGGGCACGTGCAAATGGGACGTGACTGAGGGCAACAGGGTGCCGCACATGGACGCGTTAACTCCCTGTCATGCATGAAACGAACCGGGTGCTGTTAAAGACAGGTTCAACCCCGCAGCACAGCACAGCTGCGGGTTCTGTTCGTGCCTGTAAAGCTAAGTCATGTACGGCGGAGTCACTCGTTGAGCGTTGCAGCCCAGAGTCAATGTGATACGTCCGCAGTGCCATGCTGGCCATCCAGGATCCCACCCCTTGCGACTTGCAGGCGACTCATACCCCATCCACCAGCTGCCCAGTACATAGACCCCCGTCCCCTGATGACCACCATGAGTGGTGTCATTTGGAACCGAGCCGAACCTCCAGTAGACCTTCTTACTAATCCACGTCAGCTACCAGCCTCCTACACACACCGGGCCGCCAGTTCCGCCCAAGTTCTGTCCAAGACCCATTCGGCTTTTGTCATTAGCTTGGCAAAACACACCGGGCCGCCCCGCACAGCCACCTCACGCCGGCGCCGGCGCCCCCGGTGCGGGCTTCTTTGCGGGCACCAGGAAGGTCTCCAGCTGCTGCTTGAGCTGCTTGGCGTAGTTCTCCAGGTACGCCACCTCCTCCTTGTGCTTCTTGGCGTCCGCCTCGCGCCGCTCGCTCTCGCGCTTCTCGATCGCCTCGCACTTGAACTTCCACTCTTGCACCTGGAGCACACAGCGCCGTGGACCGTACAGCGTGCGTCTCATAGCACAGTACGCAGGCCCGCTTTGCCCAGACCTGGAGTCAACTTTATAGAGCAAGACCTGAGGGTGTGCTGGTATTTGGGTCTGCCGCAAAGGAACGGCAAGCAAGAATCGCCATGGGCAGCGGCCCTCCGTGTGTGGGTTACGTATCCAGGGCACCATACCCTGGCCAACAGGCTCCCCACCCTTCCCCACCTGGCGCTCCAGGTCCTTGACGTCCGCCTCCAGCTGCGTAATCCTGGACTCCATCTCGCTCTTGCCCTGCTCCGTCTGCAGCGCTTTCCGGATGCCGAACGCCACCGCGCTCTCGTACAGCGTCTGAGGGGGGGGAGGAAGCGAGGACATGGGTTGGATACAACAACCAGGCTGGCATGGGGTCCATTCTGTTGGGCCGTGGAACATTTGGCCACGTAAGAGGCATGGGCAAGGCCGCATCATCGAGGCCCGGCAAAAGGTAGTACGCGCTGCCATTCGGCGTTCGCGTAGCAAAGGCGCCACTCATAGCGTGCCGGGGGCCCCGGCTGTTGGTCCGTCGCCCGAGCCCACCTGGTACGCTGCAATGGTCATACGTAGCTCGTCGCGCACTCGTAGGAGCAGCAGGCCCCGCTCCGCGCAGTTGATGGTGACTTGCCGGATGAGCTCATCGAAGGTCTGGGCGTACAGCTCCTCGCGGATGGGGCAGATGCCCGTCTCACGGGCCTGCGCACACGTGCCAGGGTCAGTGCCCCAGGGTGAGCATCAGGCAGCGGTGCCTAAGGCACCCCGCTAGCGTCGCGCACTGTCGTCATGCCCACCTGGCGCTGCTGCAGCTGCTGGTCCAGCTTCTCTTGCAGGTTGATGACATCCAGGCGCGTTGCAGGCGTGCTCGACACGTACTGCACCCACAGCTGCCCATCCTCTGTCCATTCTCTGCATTGCACGTTGGACCAAGTTGCTGCTCTGTGTGCATGAGGCCAGAGATACTAAGCAGCGCGTGCTACATGCTCACGTACCGGGGTGGTAGAATGGAGTTCAAGATATCCTCGGTTTGTGTTAGGCCGGGCTTTTGCTCAACAGGTGGCAGAGCTCCCTGCAATTTGGCAGCGGCTGGTTAGCAACCATGCTTCCGCAGACCTCGAAGCGGGGCGCGCATGCACACCTTCTTGCCGGGCGTCCCCTTGGCTCCCTTTCCCTTGTCTTTGCTTGTGCTAACTAACACAGGGTTGTCATATCTAACGAGGGATTGCAGAGGTGGAATCATGGCTTCTGTAAAGGTTGTCCTCTCCGTCAACGTTTGGTGACAGTCAGGCGAAGTATCAACACAGATAGTTAAAAGGGCAGCAGTATAGGCTTTTAGGATTACTGCCGATAAGAACTGGCTGTAGGCCGCGCTCGGCAATTTGCTCTGCGTCCGTACTGCGAGACCAGGCGAGAACACACTGGCTGTCCTGCGGCGCATGTCATCCACCAGTGGCAGTATGCTGTATGACACTCCAATTGCATGGGGGGTGCTGTACGTTGCGTAGCAGCAGCGCACCGTGGCAGCACGCAGCTGCACCCCCGTTGAGTTGGGGGCCTAGGGGCTGTAGGGGGTGGGGAGCAGGGTGGGGAGCAGCAGGGACCAAGGAGTGCGCTCAGGGGACGAGTGCATTGCAAGGGACATCAAATTCGCTCCATAGTAAGATGGAAGGCACATAATGGGAGTATACCCGTGTCCCATCACAATTCGGGCTTTCATGGTTCCCCTCCACCTTGCCGACCACGGGTAGCCGAAGAAAGCCCCCTTAAGTTGGCCCTCCGTTCACCGACGTTTCTGGTTAGGGTTCATTGGTGGGCCTCCCTTGGCCCTCCAACCCAAGAATATAGCATGGCTGATCTTCACTTGCTGCGCGTGAGGTGCGCTAGGGTGCGCTTGACAGTCAGGGTGGGTCAAAGGGCCATGGGCCATAGCACCGCCAGGTACCGCAACAGGAGAGCCGTGATGTTCCGACTGCAACAGGCAGGTAGGCAGCGGGCACAACACCATCAGAAGCTGATTTAGGCCCGGCAGCGACAAGAAGCGAAGAAAGGTCCCCTTTGGCCCCTGCTGTTGCTTCGACTCTTGAGCAGTAACCTGTGATACACTGACACAATTGTCTCACGTATAATTCCTTACAAGTGGCACGCTTGTGGTGGTCCCGTTCCCACCCCCACACCAGCAGACGCCACCCGCACACCTGTCCTGCCCAGCACCCATCCGCCCGCCCGCCCAGCAGCACATCCTCCATGAGGCATGCGACTGAACAGCAGACTAGCCGTCCCGCCTGCCGGAGCACGTGCGTATCTCACGACCAACGGACAGAACGACAACACCGCACCACATTCTTCACGACGTTTCTTCGCAACACGAGGTGCTCACGACCGCCTCACAAGCACAAAATTGAGGCGGCTGTCAGCAGGGCCTGGACCAGCCAGGGTGGGGCATCCCACCCGAGTCCGCTCTACGGCTACCGTTCTGCTTCGGCATGGCACAGTGCCTCCACTGTGGCGCCGTGCCACCATACACCGCGAACGGACATGCTGCGTCCGAGCAGGATTATCCCTGACGGCCTGCGCTGCACGGCGCTTAGTCGGTGTACACGCGGCACTCGTCGGCGTCGGGCGCGGTCTCGCAGTACTGCTCCATGGGGTCGATCTTGGCGGCGGCCGCGTCCAGCGCCACCTTGATGTCCTCAAACACATCGTTCATAGACTGGGTGCCGTCAATCTGGGGGCAGGAGCAGAAAACAGACGTTTTCAGCCGGCTAGTGGCGACCCAGGCAGTAATGGGGGTAGTCCAACCACGTATACATGATATCACCCTACACGCGTAACGTCCACAACAGGGCTGCTATGGCATTACTGACAACTAGACGAGGGCTCCACTGCCGCTGGCCTGTTCTACCATTTCTGTGCAGTACTTAAACTTGTTGATGTGTAACGAGAGGTATCCACACCTCCTGACCTTACAGAGTATAGGAACCGGCTTTGCACTGCGAGTACTGCCCCGGAATGCCTGCAACCCAGCCCCGACATGTGGCGCAGTTGCGAGGTGCTGCCTAAGCCTCAGGCTGCTGCCTCTGCCGCCGGTGGTGATACCACGCGCACTGCCATGCACCTGCCGCCTCCGGTGGCGCAGGCGCGCAGCGTTGGCCAACCCCGCTCGCCACACCTCCCTCTGGCCCCCTGCCCACCTTGACCATGATGTCCTTGTAGTAGCCAATGGTGGCGGCCACGTTGCTGTTGTGCGTGTCCAGGCGCACGCGAGCCTGGGGCAAGAGGGAAAGCGAGGCGGAGGTGTTGCGGGGCGCACCAATAGCGGCTGCACTCCGCAGCTGAACGTGGCATCAGCATAGGGTATGTGGTAGGGGCAGGACTTGGGGTGCCCACATCACAAGTCCTGTTCTAGTGAATGCAAGGGCCATTGTACATGCAGGTATATTACCTGCGCTGATGCCTCGTCGATTTCACGGCGGAAGGGGGGCAGGTACATGGTTACTTACCCTGCCTGGTTCAAGGCTTGTCGCTTATGACGCATACTACGAGGTCCCAGTTGTGTCCTCTCAGGCACACCAAGGGCCCTCGCCCAGTGCCGCGGCCAGGAGCCCCCATCTCGCTCATGTTATCACTCAGCAGAGCCAGCTTCCCAGCACGCCGCCCAAGAGGGCAAGCGCACAGCCCCCCGGAACTGCCGGCCGCCTGCTGCGCCAGTCCCGCGCGTGCGCCACGGCCCCTGCCCCTGCCCCTGCCGCACCTTGTCCTCGGTGTCGTCGCTGCGCTGGATGAGGCGGCCAGCCACGTCCGCCGGGGGAGGCTTGTACTTGAGGTGGTAGATGGCGCCGGTGTCGGGGTCCAGGCGGCGGCCCACCACGCGCTCAATCAGCAGCTCGTCGGGCACCTGGGGGCAAGAACAGGGTGGGAGCAAGGCTCCTGAACACTTCAACATTCAAGCATTACAGGCATGTCACGTGGTAAGCTGTAGCTGAGCCACTCCTTGTTTGACACTGTTGGAATACCGGTGCCCCGGCTACAGCCGGGGGTGCTGCCTCGGTGCCACCGATAGAGCGAACACCTCCCACCTTCCAACCCGTATCGCCCGACCACGTGGCCTAACCCACCTCAATAAGCAGGAAGATGTCGGGGCGGATGCCCTCCTTCTCGATAGCCTCAGCCTGCGAGGCGCTGCGAGGGTAGCCGTCCAGCAGCCAGCCGTTCTGCGCAACATCGGGCTGCGCCAGACGGCTCTTCACCATCTCCACGACCACCTCGTCGGGCACCAGCACGCCGCGGTCCATGAAGTCCTTCGCCTTCTTGCCAGCTGGAGTGCCGTTCTTCACCTCATCGCGGAGGATGTCGCCGACGGAAATGTGGACCAGCTTGTACTGCAATGACATGCAGGTTACCCCGCACAGGCCAGCGCACAGGTGAGCCCCACACCTTGTCAGGTAGGATTCAATCGTGCAATGACAACGAAGCTTACCTTGTCCACAATCTTGGCGCACTGGGTGCCCTTGCCAGCAGCAGGCGCGCCCGCAATCATCACCTTGAGCATGGCATTCGCCTACACGACCAACGAGCCCTGCCGTGAGTACAGTTACAAGTGTCGCAGCTCCTGTCAGGCGTTCTTTGGTAAACAAACCTACCTTCACAGTGCTCCTCACAGGCCGCACCGCTGCACGATAAGGCACGAGCGTGCAAGCACGCCGACACGGGCAGCACGTTAAGGTAAGGCGCTGGGGCTGTCGCTTGCCAACAGGAGCTCTAACAACGGTAAAACCCACCAGCGCGGAAGCAACCCGCACGCCGCGACGAGGCGACCTGCCTCTGGGACTGAAGGGTTGCCATGATCACAACAGGTCGCTGATTGGTGCAAAGCAAAAAGCGCGATGGTCGTCTCTCCGCAACTAGAGTGTTTGCGCGAACGGTCTCGCTGCGTCCCATGCAGGCGCATGCATTCATCAGCAAGTCGACTGGCCCGTTTCTCCACAATTTTAAGTAAAATAAGTTGCCTTATTTTGTGTCCCTATTGCAGCATACGTACCGAGACGCTTCCGTCAACACCCGCGGTTTGGCGGGTAGTGGCCGCCTTGTAGTTTATCCAAGTTATTTTTAAGTCTTTGATTATAAAGCCTAGCTATCTCTAGCGTGGACTTGGGGCGTCAGGCCCCGGGAGGCGCGTTCGCGCCGAACGTCGGAGGCCTTCTCCTCGCGGGCAGGAGACGCGGTTAACGCGCCTTCTCTGCCGGCGGAGGAGGAGGGCGAATTTAGGGAATCATGGCTGGGACGTCGGAGCTTGACCGGTGGATTGAGCAGCTGAAGAAATGCGAGCCCCTCAAGGAGCTTGACGTTAAGAACCTTTGCCAAAAAGCACTGGAGATACTCGTCGAGGAGAGCAACGTGCAGCGAGTTGATGCTCCAGTGACAGTATGTGAGTGCTCTAACCCAACCGTGGTGGGGCCTCTGCGCCATGGGTGTCACAAGCTCACGACCCCCATATGGTCCCCGGAGGGCGGCAGCTTGGGGTGTAAACAGCAGCGTACAGTTCAACGTGCAACCTGCATGAATATAGCAAACCCGACCTCTCCTGGGCCTGGGCAGGTGGCGACATCCACGGCCAGTTCTACGACCTGATGGAGCTGTTCCAGGTCGGGGGCGACTGCCCCATGACCAACTACCTGTTCATGGGTGACTTCGTGGACAGAGGCTTCTACAGCGTGGAGACGTTCCTGCTGCTGCTGGCGCTCAAGGTGCGTGGAGCACCTGCAGCGGCGCTGTGGCGGACGGGTGGAGGCGTGCAACCCGGATGCTCATGGGGCACGGCTCGCAGCCTGAGCCAGCCTGAGCCAGCGGCTGCTCCTGCACATGTCCGCAGCTGCTTATGCCTTTGGGCACGTGCATGGCGCCCTGGAGTGCATTGCTGCTGCTGCTGCTGCTGCTGCTGCTGCTGCTGCTGCTGCTGCTGCTGCTGCTGCTGCTGCTGCTGCTGCTGCTGCTGCTGCTGCTGGCCAGCGTTTAGCTGGAGGCGTCGGGAGCAACATGCGCACCACCCTCAAGCCTTGGGAACACGTGCCGCAGACAACAAGGAGCGCGTTACTGGTGGACAAGCGGCGGCTGTGGCGCGCTCGTGTGTGCCGCTTTCCCTGACCACCACGAGCACGCACCTGCCTCACGCTGGCCCTTACCCCTGCGTGCACAAACGCCACAGGTTCGCTACCCGGACCGCATCACGCTGATCCGTGGCAACCACGAAAGCAGGCAGATTACGCAGGTGGGTATGCAACTGCGCATGTGGCGGCGTGGGGAATGGCGTAGTATATGGGTATCTGGGGGGGGGGAGGAAAGGCGGCGGCAGTGGCGGGGTCAGCGAACGGCGGTCTTGGCTCCAAGGGGATTTGGGTCAACCGACTGAGCACCGAGGGCTAAACCGGTGTCAGGGACGACGGCAGTGTGTGCACGCTGCGCTGCGGCCCACTGCTTGCAATTGCGATGCCATTCACCCGATGGGGCGGCCCGTGGATCCTTAAATCGCTCGACCGTAGGTGTACGGCTTCTACGACGAGTGCTTGCGGAAGTACGGGTCGGTCAACGTTTGGCGGTACTGCACGGACGTGTTTGACTACCTCAGGTGCGGGACTGAGAAAGGTGCAGCACGTTGGTCTGCCGCGGGGTGGGGTGGGGGTGACAAGCAAGGCACAATGCAGCGGCGCGGGGATAGCGCTTTAGCCTTTAGGGCCTCGGGATGGGCCTGCGAAGTCCCTACCGGTATGTGCTGTGGGTGTCGGTGCGGAGATGTTCCTGGGGCCAGTCAGGGCGGCGCCCAGCGTAGCTTGGGTACAGGCCCGGAGGCCAGAGCCGGGGTGCTGCTGCAGAGCAGCTGGCCCCTCCCGGATCGGCCTCAGGGACAAGGCTGGCAGTGCCACTGGCGTTGGCGGTGAAGCGGCTGCGAGGACACATGCATAACGCACACGGGTGCTTGCCACGTGCCGTGTCAGGACAGCGGTGCCATCGCAGCTTGTTACCGGGGCAGGCACAAGGAAGGCTGCGGCGCGGTAAGTGGCCGAGGCAACACAGCTGGGGGGCCACCCACCTGGGCGCCGCACAAGGTGGTCAGCGGCGCGGGCGGGGATTGCACACGGGCAGCCCCGCACGTCCCCGCACGCATCTGCTTGGTGGTGGAGTGGCTCGCAACGACGCACAACACCGCCACGGCTCGTGCCTTGGCATTCTGCAACTCCATGCAGCGCTGGAGTGTGCTTGCTGGCTCGCTAACTCAGCGGGCTGCCCCCAACCCTTATCCCCCCGTGCTCCGCAGCCTGTCCGCGGTGATCGACAACAGCATCTTCGCGGTGCACGGGGGGCTGTCGCCCACCATCTCCACACTGGACCAGGTGGGCATGGCCACGGGCTGGTGTGGGGCATGGGGCGGGAGGAGTGCGGGGCGGGAGGGGCGTGGGGCGGGAGGGGAGCAGGGCAGGAGGGGGAGCGGGCCGGCGGGGCAGGGGGAGCGCGAACGGGGCTTGGTGTGAGGCGAGGCATGGGTTGGAACAGCCCCTCCGCGGGGTAGGTGTGGGTGGCCAGGGTACAACACTGGGGTGGAAGCGGCTAGGGAGAGGTGTGGACGGCGGAGGCCGTCTGTCCTCGGCTGGCTGTATGCGCGACCAAGCACGGTTCACCTTAGCATGCAGGCCTCGTAGCAGGACCCAGCACGTTTTGTGCGCTGCAGACAGCGTAGCGGCGTCCGTGCGACCCCATGTTGGAATCAGTCCAAGAGGACGCTTGCCGGGGCCATGCCCCTCCCTTGCAGATCCGCACCATCGACCGTAAGCAGGAGGTGCCCCACGACGGCGCCATGTGCGACCTGCTGTGGTCGGACCCGGAGGACATCGAGGGCTGGGGGCTGTCGCCGCGCGGCGCGGGCTTCCTGTTCGGCGCGGACGTTTGCCGCGCCTTCACCGAGACCAACAAGATCGACCTCATCTGCAGGCGAGCACACACGGGGCCGCGGCGTGGGGCAGGGGGGCAGGGGCCGGTAGGGAGAGCGAGGGCGTTTGGGTCCAAGGTTCACGTGTGCTTCCTTGACCATGTTCGCGCTTGGCCGTCAAACCTGCCCTTCTTGCATGACATTCTCTGTCCCCTCTCCCTGCCCGCGCCGCCCCCAGGGCCCACCAGCTGGTGATGGACGGCTACAAGACCATGTTCAACGACCGGCTGGTCACCGTGTGGAGCGCGCCTAACTACTGCTACAGGTGTGCACATGGGCCACCTGAGACGAGGGCGGCCGTGAGGTGCCGGTGGTGCCGAAGCCCTATTTCAGTTGCTGCGCGCCGCGCCCCTGCCTGCCGCTCCCGCCCACTGCGAGCCGCTGTTGCCCACCTGCTGACACACCTCGTTCCCAACCCGCACCCCAGGTGCGGCAACGTGGCGGCGATCATGGAGGTGGACGAGCACCTAAGCAAAAACTACAAGGTGCGTCCCAGGGCGGTGCAATGTGCATGCGGCAGGCAGGCAGGTCATGCACCCAGGCTGCACCTGCAGCCATGCTGCGCGACCGTGCGTCGAGTGGCTGGCGTCGGGGCCACGCATGTGGCCTGCGGCGGGCTGTGGGCCGGCGCACCGCAGGCGACCACGCGGCATGACCCGGAAGGCAGCGATGTCGCGCAGGGTGGTGGCTTGTGGGCAGCTAACGTGGCCGGCATGCGGCGGTGCTCGCTACTCCACCCGCCAGCTGCTGCTCGCAGGCCCCCGACCCCCACGTGCCTGTGCCACCTGCCCCCAGGTGTTCGAGGCGGCGCCGCAGGAGATGCGCGGCGCGCAGTCCAAGCGCGCGGCGCCCGACTACTTCCTGTAAGGGGTGATGCAGGCTGGGGCTACGCTGGGCTGGAGGCTGGGGCGGGGTCGACAACGGAGGGGGATCTTGAGCTGTGCCCTCGCGTTGGGGTGACCGTGAGGAATTTGATGAGCGCATGTCAGCGCAATTGCTGACTACGCATGCAGTACGCTTGGTAGTGGGCGTTGCTGAGCTGGGTGAGCACCGCGTCCCTTTTGCGCTTTGTGGGTTGCTTCAGCCCTGGTCGCGGAAGTAAGGGGTCAGGCAGCGAGAGGGCGGCCAGGGCGCCACTGTGCTCGCCGCTGTGAGCAACATGGACACAGACATAAACCATGCCACCGTTCGTGCTTGTGGATGTAGCGGGTGGTCCGTTGCCGATAAAGGTACCTGCCGTACGTCAGAGGGGGGCGTCGCCTGACAACCATTTTGTGTTTGCGAACGGAGCGCCTTGCCCGCATGGCTGGACTGAGCACGGTGGCTGGTGCTGGGGATAAACGCGGGGTCACCCCCTTCCCCACACTCATGCTGGGGACAAATCGAGCGGTGGCAGGGTTGGGCGAAGGATACGACAGGGGGGTGGGCAGGTGCACAGTACACTGGCATAAGGTTTTGTCGTCGTTGACGTGCATGCGCGCAACCTTACTGGACGGCTGTGGTGAAGCGTTGGGTCGGAGGTTGTGGGGGCGTGGAGCGGGGTACGGTACAGCACGTTGGATGTACTTGGTGGGGACATACGCTGGGTAGGGAACCGCCTCATTTGTTTGCCTCTGAGAGCTGGTATACGTACGCTGCGAGCGCAGCTGTGGACTCGAAACGTGTAAGGAGCTAAGGACAATCAAATGCCGTGTTGCAATGTGCGAACCGCAACCGTAGTCCTATCAAGGCGCCCGTCGCGGGACTTCGTGTATTAACATTTACCCTGCAATTCGCCGTTCACGCTTAAGCACAGCAGCGTCAGCAGGTGCGCAGGGTGCCTGGTACACTGGGTAGCATACCCTGGAAATGTTGAGCTCTTAAAAAGGGTCACCTTGAAGCGCCCGTACACCACCGCGTACCCCGGGTACCCTACCTCTCAGCCACTCCCGGGAGCAGTATGTTGTCACGACAACCATGCATGCCCTAATATGATGCTCTCGTGCTATCGGCGTCTCTTCACTCCTACACTCAATCTACGTACACCAGGAATGGTGCACCCGAACCAGCTAACAAAGCTGACCCCTGCAGCCATCCATAAGGGCCCACGCATGGTCCAGCCCCATGTCCAGGCCCCGTCCCATCTGTTGCCGTGGCGCAGCGGGCGCATGCTGTGCGGGCCGGGCACGGTACCAAGGGAAGCCGAGCTTGAAGCTGGTGACGAGTTGCTTGACCGCATCAGCGGCGCTGCTAGCATGTGCTTGGGTCCACGCCCTGACCAGATCCATCATTGCAGGTGATGGCTCTCGATACCAACCCCACGCTAACGCACGAGCCGAGATGGCGCAAGACGAACTGCCTCGATGCATTCATAGACCTAGTCCAAGTTATCCGCCCTCTGAGCCCGTGTCTGGCGCCGCACGCATGCTCTCCAGCACCGGAATCGGCACCCGGCAGTGCTGTTCCATGCCGCTCAGTGCTGCTGCTGGCGCCTGTGCCAGTCCACCACGTCGCTGTAGGGCAGCTGCCCCCCGAAGATGTCCAGCGCGCTGCCCACCGTGATGTCAACGCGGCCGCGCCCCGCCACACGCACCCGCTCCAGGTCCTCCTGCGGGATGGCGCGGCGCAGGGTCACAGTCGTGTGGTGCTGTGCCGAATAAAGAGGCGCCCAGTGCCAGGACAGACGCTCGCTGCCCACCACCGTACAGCCGCTGCCCCTCACCAGCACCCGCAAGCCGCCTAACACCCTCATCCCTTCGCACCCCACCCCTTGCAACTGCAACGTTCACCCAACGCCGCACTCTCCTCACCCTATCCCTGTCCCCTGCCCTGTCCGCCCTACATCCTACCCACCAGCGTGCGCGCGCCGCCCGCGTACGTGACTGGTATGGGCGACCACGCCCCCAGCAGCTCCACCAGCCTGTCGTCGATGCCCAGCTGCATGCCCTCCACGTCGACGCCGTGCACCAGGAACTCGTCGCAGGAGGCGGCCAGGGACGCCAGCGTGGCCTCGCTCAGAGCCAGGCTGGAGAACTTCTGCCACCTGGGGGCGGAGACCACGCCGCATAAACACACAACGGTGGCTGAAACGCAAACATACTAAGAGAGGTAAGAAGGGACAGGTGGCTTGGTGTGTATGGAAAACTCTGGGCACGGAACGGCGTCACCGGTAGGGGTACCGGCCGGGAGGGGGAGCACCCGGGCCACCGCTGAGCCTTGGGTTGTGCAGGCATGGCACGTGCATCTGGGGCGCAGCAGGCTGGACCCCTGCAGGGTAGCTGGCTGCTGCGCCACTAGAGCGGCGCGCACTCTGATCCATGGGGCAGGGGGGATGCTGGCAGCGCACTGCTGAGGCTGAGCCCCTGGCCCCTTAACGGCCCACCTGTCCGTCACCACCCAGTACTGCCCATCCCGCTGGCGGCAGCTGAGGTCCAGCACCAGCCGCTGCTTGCCAACCAGCTTGACCTGTGTGCGTGTTGGGGGGAGGGCGGGTCAGGGGCGGGGGGATGGTTGGGGTGTGGTGTGGTGGAGTGGGGTCAGAGTGTCCGCGGCGCTCACGTACAGCGGCCCGTACGGACGATCTCTTAGGGACACGAGTACCCGGGAGCAACTTGAGGCCCAGGCCCAGAGGATCAAGGCTGACATTGTACCTCTGACTGCACGGAGGGTGCCTGCCCACCCCATCAGCAGCCCATCGTGGCCCGATAGAGGACCCCGTACCCCGATGCGCTCCCTCCTGTCATGTACCGGTATGGGCCAGGTCCCCCTGCATCCAGCAGGCGGAACAGCCAGCACCGGGCTCCTGTGCCTGCCACTCCCAGCAGCCCGTCCTATCGCATCCGATGGTCACCCCACCCCACCTTCACAACACCAGCGTACACGTCGACCAGCCATCCCCGCTCCCCGCCCCACCCATTAGGTCGTCGCTCGCTTCCACTTTGGCAGCTAGCTCGCTACACCGGTGTGCGTGCAGGTGTCAGTGCTTCTCCCCACGCGGTGCCCACCACCCCGCCCCAGCCCACGCGCCACCCACCAGCTCCTTGAGCCGCTCCTCCTCCAGCCGCCCCTCCCGGAACACGAACGACGTGACGATGACGTGCGAGGCCCCCGCGTCCAGGTACTCCATAGCGTTGGCCGTGCTCACGCCGCCGC
Source organism: Chlamydomonas sp. KOR1 (assembly GCA_036984285.1). NCBI lineage: Eukaryota > Viridiplantae > Chlorophyta > Chlorophyceae > Chlamydomonadales > Chlamydomonadaceae > Chlamydomonas > Chlamydomonas sp. KOR1. The sequence continues at coordinate 100,056 of BQMZ01000294.1, read as the reverse complement.
CCATGTGCAGGCCGCCAGGCCACGCGCGCAGTGCCTCTAGGGCCGTCTGCCTGCGGCAGCAGCAGCAGGGGCGCAGCATGGGAGGGCAAGGGTGGGACAGCGGTGAGCCTTCCTGGAAACGGCCTGGTGGTGTTGTGGCACGAGTGTCAAAAGGCACGCAGTTCTATGCAAGAGTTCCGTCCCTAAAACGCGTGCTCGCCATTCGCCGCGCCCTGTGCCCACCACCCTGGCAACAGCACTACGCCTTCCTCGTCCTACCAACCCTCCGGCTACACCTTCGATTTTCCCCTCTTCGCCTCATGCATTCACCTGCAGGACACACCAGCGCTCTGCCATTGCGGGCGCTGTCCGCCCTCGACACGCGACACAGCCGCTGATCCCCCTTCCTTCCTCCCTGATTCACACCCGTTCCCCACCTTCTCCCTCCGCCCTCCCGCCTCCCTGCCCAATCCGTCTAATCCTGTGGTTGTTTCCCTCCCCTCCCCCCCTCACTTGCTGGCGTCGTCGGCCCCCAGCATGATGACGTGGCCCCCCGTCAGCCCGTCGCGGCGGTACAGCTCCGAGTACCAGGAGGACGGCTTGTCAGACACGAAGTTGGTCTTGAGCTCCGCGGCGCCGCTGGTGAGGGAGAGGGTGAGGTGAGGTGGGGCGGGGCGATAGTGGAATACGTACTGTTTTTAAAGAGTTCTGTGCGCAGCAGATGGTGGCTTGGGGGACGGACTTGTGGAACCTGGGATGCCTGTCCCGCCTTGTGGCCAGTGCCTGGCGTATGGTTGCAGAGGGGGCGGGCCTACCCCAACAAGCCGCAAAGCAAAGCTATGCCCCTGTTGGCACATGACGACTGAAGGTATCAGCGTGGAAATGGAGGCACGGTATGCTGACGGTGCCGCGGTAGCAGTGGGATGAGCAGCGTAGGAAGCCCTGTGGTGGAGACCCACACGACCCACTCACCCAGTGCTGTCAGGTAGGTCCTTCAGGGTCGAGCCCACGATCTGCTTCACCTTGCCCTGTTGCAATTGTGGTACATTCTCTCAGTGCGAATGCGCAACCCTGTGGCAACTAGCCTTGCGAAATAGGGAGTATGCCCCTCGCGCCCGCCGGCAACTTGGCCGCACCTTGTGTATGTCTATGCATGGTCTGAACTTAATTGCGCTGCTTGTACTGGCAGAGGGTGCTGCAGCAGCCGATGTAACTACTTTAGAGCGCGTTGCGCCGGCCTTGCTGCTGGCGAGGAGCATGTTGAAACAGTTCAACGGTTTGTCCCTGACCCAAATGACTCTAGTGCAGTAGGAAGCTTATTGATTGTTTATAGCTGGACACGCATTAGTCAGACGCACAAGGTTGGCATGGGTGCTGTGCCTGCGGCACACTTCCGCGTACTCTTTCGTCTCGAGGACCGCAGTGCTTCATATCTACACAACAAAATAAGCTCCACCATATTTGCCATGAGACACAGAGGACTTGAACGGTGCTCGCTGTCAGCGACCCGCACTTTCTTGCTTTGAATTGCAAAACGCAGTCGCGCTGGCACGGCCCGTCCCAGCGCGAACCAATGCATAGTCTTCGATTGATGCACACCTGGAAGGGGTATGTAAGTTCCTAGAGGTGAAGGCAGGGGCGAGGAGCACTGGGGCAGCATGGAGGACGCGAAGACCGTCCGATATGTCTCCAAGGATCCCATCCAGAACCTGAAAGTTAAAGTCACGCTTTGGAGGCTAAGCGTGCAGAAGGCGAAGTCTAATGTCACAAACCCTGCGGCGACAGACCCGGTAAGCCCTGCTAGCTAGGTGCTGTGACCCCCCTGGCAAACCCCTCTGCAAACCCTCCACTGCACCTTCTTACCGAAATCCGGCCTCTCCCGCTAAACACCTGACTGCGCTTGGTTCCATCAACAACCATGGATTACAGGCTCAGGCCCAGGCCCAGGCTCAGGCCCTCCTCCTGCAACAGCAGCAACTCCAGCAGCAGGCAATCCTGCAGCAGCAGTTGCAATTGGCGCAGGCACAAGGGCAGCCTACGCCACAGCCGCTTCCTCTGCCGGCGGGTGCTGCAACACTGCAGAACCCTGGAGATGTGCAAGCGGGCGGTGCACCTCCTGGAACGGGCCCCACAGACGTGCCGCCGCAGGCTGGCGGTGCGCTGCCACCCCAGGGCCAGGCGCAACTGACCCCGGAGCAGATGCAGCAGATGCAGGTACAGATGCCGGCAGCGCAGTTCCCCGGACCAGTCCCAGCTGGTGCTCCTGGGCCGGTGCCCCCAGGGCAGCAGCAGCCCTTCATCCCGCAGGGCCCCGCGCAGCCTGCCTATCCGCAGCCGCCTCCACAGGTGCAGCCCCTGCCACCTGCCCAGCCCCCCGGGGTCGGGGGGCAGGCGGTGTCTGAGTCGTTTGACATGGCTCCGGCAGCTGGCCAGGGTGTTGCAGCGGGCGGCCGCGCAGGCAGGATGCGCGGCCGAATGGCATCGCAGCAGCAACAACTGCAGCAGGGCGCGGGCGCCGCGGACCCGTTCGCGGCGGCAGCGGACGGCGGGTTCGGGCTGCCGCCTGTGCGTCGGCAGGGCGTGCCGCTGGGCGAAGGTATGTTTGACCCACATCTTGCAACCTAGCCTCCCACTGTCCTGGTCTCCCACTGTCCATGCACTCTCTGCCCAAGCACCAAGCACTAACCCCACGCCCATTAACCTAACTCCCCAGCGCTCGAGTACCCGGGGACGATGACGACGAGCTGGACGCGGAGCGGCGGGCCCGCAGGCAGCGGCGACAGCAGCGCCAACAGGCCCTGCAGGTGCAGGCGGGGGACGCGCCGCCACAGGGCCAGGCCCAGGGCCCCCCTGGCGCGGACCCCGCCGCGGCTGCACCCTCCGGCGGCGAGCAGCCTGTACAAGCAGACGGCGCAGCGGCAGCCGGAGCTGGGGCTGCTGGGGATGCTCCGGGCGCGCAGCCGGGCGGGGCCCCTGCAGCTGCCGCTGCGGCCGCGGCTCCAGGCTCTGTGGTGCCTGGCTTCGTCATTCCGCCCCAGCCGGTGGGCAGCTACGTGCCATACGGCACGCTGGGCCCCGAGGCGCGCATGGCGGCCATGGGGCAGCCGCCCGAGGTGCCGCCGACCACGCCGCCACACCTGCGTGAGTCCATCGTTAATAAACTGTTGCGGGGCCCTACGTGACGTAAGGGCACTATCCACAGGGCGTATGAGTTGTAGTGCCTCGAGCTCAGCGACCAGGTTGATGGGTTGCATGCATGGTGTCGCACTGCAGGACTGTAGAGTGCTGCCATTCTCCTCACGCAGTAGTTTTTCCCTTGATGCAGTTCCCGAGAAGTACTGCACCAGCCGCGTGTTCGCGTGGCAGGAGAAGGTGTACAGCCGCAGCGAGGTGGCCACCGCGCAGGTGGGTTTGTGGGGCAGCGGCCGGGGCCGGGGGCTGAGCCCGACCGGCGGTGCCTGTGGTGGTCGTGCTGCTGCTGTGAAGGGCGGCCGAGGGAACGGCAGGGTACAACTCGTAAACGTGGACTAACTGAGGGGTCGTTGCATCCGCTGCACCGCACGGGCTGGCTTCCTGGTGGACTGTGAGAGTGGAAGTCGCGTAAAAGGCTTCATGACTGCAAATCATGATATGGCTGTGGCCTTCCCTCCTCACTACCCCACTGCCCCGCCTCCTAGGCTGCTGCGCTGGCGTCCGGCCAGCTGCCCATGGGCCCGCTGCAGGCCAACATGTGGGGGCAGTTTACCGGCCAGGCGGCGCCCTTCATGGGGCAGCAGCTGCCCCTGCAGCAGCCTGGAGTCCAGCAACCACCGCTGCTGCAGCCGCAGCAGGTGGGGCCTCCCATGGTGGCTGCGGCACAGCCCACGTTCCAGCCCCAGGGGCAGTTCCATGGGCCGCCAGGCCCGCAGCAGCAGCAGCCTGGGATGGGGCCGCATCTGGCCCCCACGCCAGGTGGCCAGCCCCTGGGCGAGGCGATTGAGTACCCGTACGGCCAACAGCCGGGCGGTGCGCCCGTGCAGGGCCCGTACCCAGCCCAGATGCCGTACCAGGGGGCACAACAACCATATGCGTACGCCCAGCAGCAGCCGTACCAAGGAGCACAGCAGATGCACCCCGGCGGCCAGCAGCCGTACCAGGAGCCACAGCCCGTGCATCCTGGCGATCAGCAGCCGTACGCGGTGCCACAGCAGCCGTACCCGGCGGGGCAACCTATTTCCGACCAGCAGCAGCCAGCCTATTCAGCGGGCGTGCAGCAACCAGGTTACCCGGGAGGACAGCAGCAAGCCTATGCTGCGCACGGCGGCCAGGTGCCTCCCCAGCCGTACCAGCCCCAGCCGGGCCAGGGTATGCCTCTGCCGTACGCTCCTCAGGGCCAGGTGCCCATGGCACCGCAGCAGCAGCCACCGTACGCCGCGGCGGGTCAGGCGGCCCCCCAGGCCCCGGGCCAGGGCCAGCCCCTCGCTTCCAATCCCTCTCAGCCTGCCACCACCGCCCATGGCCAGGGCGCCGGCACAGTGGGGCAAGGTTTCGACGCCGTTGCCCAGCCTGCCGCCGCTGCAGCTGCAGGAGTGCCCCCCGCCGCCTCCGGCGTGACCCCCGGCGTGCCCGCCCCGCTGGTCCCTCCGCCCAAGCCCTCCAAGCGCAACATGGCGCTGGGCTCGCAGACCAACCTCGCCAACAAGCGCATCGTAAGTGTGTTGGCACTGGGAAGGCGCGAAGTTTGTCCGGGACTTGGTTGTGGCTTAGCTGGTGGTGTTGCACCGCCCTGCTACAGCCAGATATGGCACGTCAGTTTGTTGCTCAGGAGCGCGTAAACCGTTGGTTGGTCTCTCGTTTGCGGAGCCCTAAGCCGCCGTGCACCCACTGCCGTGTGCCCACTGTCGTACGCCCGCAGGACCCCCGCACGCAGGGCAGCCTACTGTACAGCTACGTGCAGACGGACGACTTCTGTGACGCGCAGGAGCTCAGCCGCACCGTCACCACCAGCCTGTACGAGCCGGAGAACCTGCTGGTGGGCGGGGTTGGGGAGCGGAAGGGGAGATCGGGTGTCAGGGAATGTCATCGGTTGGTGCCTGAGGACAGTCACTTGTGCCGTGAAAGTTGCAGGACTGGAGGATGTGAAGCATGCGTTTGGGCATGCCTTGACACAACGCGAGTTGATAGCATCCAGTCACGCTGGCCAGCCCCGCGAATGGCCCTCGGCCCTCAGCGCCGCCACGTTCCGTTCCTTGCAGGATCGGCCCTTGCCCCCGCTGGCCCTTTTGCAACAATGTCCCATTGATCTTACCCGCTTTGAGTGTGCAACTTATGCTTGACTGCTTCATACCTGCCAACACACCGCCAATCGTTCTTGTCGGCCCCCGCGCCTCCTCCTTACCCTCTGCCGCCCCTCAGCCCACCAAGCTGCTGGGCAGCAGCAAGGGGCGCTCCCAGGTGCTCAACTTCCGCTCCATGTACATCATGGCGGACCTGGGCCAGGAGGGGGACGCGGCCAACGTGGGGGACAAGGTGCGGAGCCGCGGGTGGCGCCTGGTTGCGTGGGAGTGGACAGGGGGTGCCTGAGGTGTGGGCCACCTGAGGTGATACCTGAGGTGCTACGGCTGCGGTCACGCGCACCAACCTCTACCTTTACGAGGACCACGTTGACCGGTAGACGCACTGCACCGCCCACAAGGAAGAACCCATTGTCCACTGCAGTACTCTTCTGCCTACAACCTGCCTGCTGCGCCGCTGCCGCCTGGCTTCCCCAGGTGCTGGTGTCCGTCAAGGCCTACCCGGACGGCTCCTTCGACATGTGCCCCGGGTTCAGCCGCCAGGGCTTCAAGTACCGCTTCGAGGACGCGCACGGTGGGGCTGGGCGCTGTGGGGTGTGGGAGGGGGCCAAAGCGCGACAGCTGGCGGGGGAGGACGTCAGCGCGGGCCCTGCCCCCTGCCCGGCGCCGCTTCATGCTCACACACGCGCAGCGCCCGGCAACCCCCAGGCGCCCCAGGCGCCTTACCTTGCCAGTCTATTTACCCTCCGCGCAACCTCTAGCTGCAGGTTTTTCTCTACCCACCATTCCCAACCATCCTGCCATCGCCGTCCCGCCCGAACCCTCCCCAGGCGGCATCTACGAGTACACGGTGGAGAACGCGTCTGCCTCCGACGTGCCCAGCCTGGAGAAGCGCACCGCCAAGCTGGAGCGGGCGGTGGTGGCGCGCGCGGAGGAGCTGCGGCGGGCGGCGCTGAGGAACGACTTCGAGCCGCCGCCGAGTGAGGCAGTGACGGGGTTGGGGGGCGGGGGGGCAGGGAGTGGTGGTCCAGGTGGAAGGTGGGCCGGACGAGGCATGGCGTAAGCATGTGTACACGGAACCGTCCAGGTCGTGCTTACCCCTGTTCCACATATCACTGCCCTGGATCCGAATTCCATAGTCCTGGCGCCGCATCTTTCATTTTGTCCTGTCACCCACCCGCCCGGCCCGCCCTCAAGGACCCCCGCCCCCGCCCCCGCTTCCCCCCACCTCCCAGCCCCGCACGACTGCACGCGGCTGCTGCTGCTGGGCGACATCTTGGCGGCTGCCGACTACCCCCTGGACCGCCTGTACATCGAATACGTGGTGCGCTGGGACCCCGAGACCTGGGACCTGCTCACGCCCTGGCCGCAGCAGGAGCCGGGCATCGTGCAGGTGGGTATGCGTGTAGGTCGGGGCACAGGCTTGCTTTGCAGGGGGCATAAGGGTGCATTTGACCGGGATGGGTTCGCAGCAGGAGCGGCTGCTCGCTGATGCCCGTACCAGCGGGCCCGCCTTGTGGTGTGACGTTGGCCCACTGCGCTGCGGGCCATCCCTCGGCTATCAACCCCAGACTCCACTGCTCTCGACCGCCCTTCGTTCAGCCGCGCCTCCGCTACAGCGCTCTGCCCGCGGGTACCTGTGAACCTGTGACGGCCCTGTCTCTAAGTTGGTTCCTGCTCGAGTTTGTCTGGGTAACCTGAGTGCTGTTTTGGGGCCAGTTTCAGCGTCCTTAGCGCGGTGCCCCGCCCCCTGGGATCCCCTGGTCCACCTCGTCCCTGGCTGTGGGTTTGCTTGCCCCCTTGCCCCCCAGGGCGTTACCCACATCAGCCGCACCACCAGCTACCCCGCTGACATCGCCTGCGACGTGCCGCGCCGCGACGTGGCGCACTTTGCGCACCCCGTGGAGCTGGAGTGGGTCAGCAGGGGGCCGCCGCCGTCAAACAAGTACCCCAACATGTTCTTCCAGGTGGGGCAGGGTGGGTGGGGTGGCAGAGTGCATGCATAAGAAACGCTCCAGGGAGCAGGTGGCCGGAGCGGGGAGTGCGACGCTGTGGAGGCTGGGTGCTGGCGTGGTCCACCTGCCACTGCACACATGCGGACATGGCACTCTGCAATGCCTGCGGCCGCCCGTCACCGCCCCGCCCACGGCGTGCTGTCGCGCCCTGCTCGCCAGGTGTGCACCATGGACAAGCTCAACCGCTACACGTGCCAGGGCTACGGCTGGCTGGGCCTTGAGGGCAAGGTGCCCGGCTGCGGCACGCATTACGTGCGGACGTGGAAGCCAATAGGTGGGTGCGGGACGTGCAGTGCTTCGTGCTGCGACATAAGAGGGTTGCGCGGCCAGCCCTTTACTTGCTTGAGTGCCACCCCCGGCTTTTCACCGCCAGCCTGACCCCGTGGCCTGACCCCTTTCACAAACAGCCGCGTGTGTCGGTCCTACGCTTGCTCTCCTCACACCTACCTGTCCCGCCCCCTTCGCACCAACCCCTTCAAGGCACGCTGCGTGACCAGCAGGCGGAGTACTTTGTGGGCGGAAGCGCCGAGCTCATGGACCTGGCCTACGTCACCACGCCCAGGTGCGGCCGCAGCGGCTATTGAGTCGTGTCCACGGTGTGTTTGGCGGTGGCACATGCCGCATGCTGCCTCCCGCTCCTGCCTGCCCCGCTACGCCGCTGCTGCTGCACCGCCGCAGCAAGGCGCCTCAGCACCCCATCCACCGCGCCCCTTCCCGTGCAGCGGCTTCGACGGCCGCATCCTCAACAAGTACGGCTTCAAGACCGAGTCCTTCGGCATGGTCAAGGTGCGGCAGCTGCAGCTAAACGCTCGTGTCCGGGTCACCGGCACCCTGGCGCTGGGAGAACGTCGTCGCGGAAGCCTTGCACCGCTGCACAAGCCACACCCGACGCGATGCCCCGCCGGCTGCTCCTGTACCTGTACTACCATGGCCCCTCCGCTCCGTTCCGGTAACATGGAGCCTGCTGTGTGCCCACCAGGTGCGGCTGAACAGCGTGCTGCAGCGCTATGACCCCGACGTGGCCGCTGCGAACGCCGTGGGCCGCCGCCCCTCGCCATCAAAGGCCGCGCCGCTGGGGCCCGCCGCCGCCGCGGCCGCCGCAAAGAAGAACGCCAAGAAGGAGATGAGTCTCAAGGTGCGCGGGTGCAAATTCAGTGGGCTGCAGTTGCAGCTGAACGTGCTGTGACGCTGCTGGCGGGGGGAGGCACGGTAAAGGGAGGGGAGGCCTCGACTGTACAAAGGCCTAGGGCAAGGGCGGAGCTAGGATAGCGGTGCGGAGCCTGTGCGCTGTACACTAGCAGATTGCAATACAGCGTCGGCATCCGGTGACTGGACCCAAGTCCTTGTGTACATGTGCAGATGGTGGTGGAGCGCGCCCGGCAGCGGCTGCGCGACGCGCGCGGCGTGGAGGGCGTCCCGGGCACCGACATTGCCGTGCGGCAGGGCCTGGTCTCGGAGGCGCCCACCATCGTGGTGCACCCCGTGGTAAGTCGCCTACCAGGCCCACCACCGCATTGCACCTAAAGCCGACGAACTATCTTTGTTGTCCGGACGCGCCTACCGCGGGACGGTACGGTAGATGTATAGACTGATTGTGGGCAGGCCGTACAGCAACTCGGGTCGGTCTGTATGGCCTTGCGCGAAACCAAGCCTGCCTTCCCTGCTGCACAACCACGTTGATGATGATTTTTATTACCTGACATTTTGCCACGCTGTCCGCTGTGTGGTGCGCTGGTTGCCCCGCTACCCGGTGCCCGCAGGACTGCGTGGCGGCGGAGGAGGGCACGGCCAAGTTCAAGGTGGTGGCGCGGGTGAGCTGCCGGTGCGCCAAGCGGCGGGGCGAGGCCAGGGGCGGGGCGGCGCGGAGCAGGTGGCCAAACACGGTCGCGCCACGCTTGTCAGTTGACGTTACAGGGCGCACACGGCTGCATGCTGCCGGAGCACAAGGACCTGCCGGCGGCTGCGTGCGTGTGCAGCAGACCGCACCCGGGCCATGCCACCACCGCCAGCAAGCGTGCCGCCACAGTGCCCACGGAGCATGCGCTGCATGACAGCGAGACGTTGCACCTTTGTGCGTATTTTCAATCGCGAGCAGCCTTCCCCGCCCGTCACCGTTCCTTCCCGACCGCAGCAGCAGCCCCAGTGCACGCGGCGTCAGCACCAACACCAGTACCTCGTTGTACCCTGATGCCGTGCATCCACGTGCCCCTGAAGCCGTTGTCCTCACCGTCCCGCCCACCGTCTACCGGCGTTTGACCCCGTCCCTCGGCCCCTTGCCTCCGGGCCCCCCCCCCCCAGGGCCTGCCGCCCCTTAAGTACGAGTGGTTCAAGGACGACCGGCGGCTGGTGGTGGCCACCGCGGAGCTGCCGGAGCTCATCCTGGTGCAGGTGCGGGGGGCGCGTGTTGGGTGAGGGAGGGGCGCAGTGTTGGTACGCACGGGCATGTTGGACATAAAGCCGACATCGATGCAACAGGCATTCGCCTCCCGGAGTAGTACGCACCCACTCGCTTTCATGTTGCTTCTCTGTCCCCTCCGCCGCCCCTACCCCACCTCATCAGGTGTCCCTGGAGAACGAGGGCACCTACTACTGCCAGGTGTCCAACAAGGACGGCAGCGTCAACAGCAGCAAGGCCACGCTCACGGTCACGCGCGCGGCGCGCCTGCACAGGGCCACCGGTGTGGTGGACGGCGCGGAGGTGCGGCGGCAGGCTCGGGCCTGCCGCACTCACAGGGCGCGTATTACAAGACTCGCCCGAGCGCGCTGTGTTGCTGTGACGCGCAGCTGACAGGCCGTTGATCATGCAGGCTTCACGCGCATCGCATCAGGAGCGAACCACAGGCCAATACCCTGATGCCGCACACCCCGCCTTGTCACCGCCTGCGACTCCCTCACCAAGGCGCCCCCCCCCCCTGCCGTCCCGCCCCGCCCATGCACCAGGGCTCGGCACGCAACCCGCGGCCCCGCCAGAGCGCCGCGCTGTCCACCCCCGGCACCCCGGGCACCGCGGGCGGCCGCACGCCGCCGGGCGCCCCGCGGCAGTCCCGCCTGGCGCGCTTGGAGGCGGCCACGCTCGCCGCGAGGCACAGCGACGCGTCGGGGGCCGTGTCGCCCACCGCGCCCTCCCAGGTGGGGATTTGACGGGGATGGGTTTACCATGGGAGCCTAGGCCCACTGTGATGGAATTACAAACTTACGCAGAACACGCATATGCACGATTGTGCGCTTGTAACTCGCTTCGCTTGCGCTTCCCATGCAGGCTGGTAGCGGCGGGTCGGGCGGCGGCGCTGGCGTGTCCCAGCGTACCTCGGCGGCTGGCGGCTCCGACGGCGGCGGTGGTGGCGGCAGCGGGGAGCCGGACCTGGGCGCCGCCGCCGCAGCAGCAGCAGCAGCAGGAGCTGCAGGGGCTGGCGGCGCCGGTACAGGTACGTGTTTTACGCCTGCCAGAGGCTCACCTCACGTCATAACGCCATGCCGTACCACACCTTGCGTTGCTGACCCTGAACCTTGTGACAGGTCCTGCATGACGGCGCGCAGCATTTACCTGTTGCTTGTCGCCACGAGCAAAGGAACGCTGACGCCCCCCCCCACACGACTAACCTGATACCGCTGTTGCTGCAGGGACTGATTCTGCAGGCGGAAGCGGTGGCGGCAGCCTTCCGCCGGACGTGGGTGCAGCAGCCAGCAGCGGCTTCCGCCGGCGGCCGTCGCGCCCTTCCTCCGCCGGCAGCACCGACAGCAAGAGTGGTGGCGGTGGGGGCGGAGCTAGCGGCGGCGGCGCCGTGCTGGGGCCTGCGGCTTCAGGCCCCGGCCAGGCCGCTGCGCAGGCGCCGGTGGGCGGCCCCGGCGGCGTGCTGGAGGATGTGGTGGAGGTGGAGGAGGAGGAGGACGAAGAGCAGGACCCTCCGGCACCGCCGAAGCCAGGTGCGCCCAGGAGGATGCGTTGGCCACCAGTACATAACACGACAGCAGCCCGCCTTGCATCGACCTTGTCTATCCGCTAACCTACGGGGACACTGCACCTGGGAGCGTCCAACTGGGCAAGTAGGGCTCTCAGGTGAAGACGCAAGACCCTGGGGCCTGCACCCTGCACGCCCAAGCGCAAATGTGGCCCGTTGCCCGCGCTGGACACAACCTGCCCTCCCCGCCCTCCCTGCCCACAGCAGGTCCGGGCGCCACCCGCCAGCCGCCCCAGCACCGAGGATCATCGGCATCCGGCGGCGGTCCCGACAGGGAGCCTCCTGGCGGCGCGGCACGTGGAGCAGCGGCATCGGCGGCAGCGCAGGGCGGCACAGGAGTCGGCGGCACGGCTGGCGGCGGCAACGGCAGCCGCGGGCCTAGCCGGAAACGGCTGGACGACGAGGACGACCTGGAGGCGGAAGAGATTGCGTGACCTCCGGGTAGCACCTGTGGATAGAAGGAGGAAGAGGGGCCGGCACAAGTGAGGACCAGCGCCCCACGCAATACAATTGCATCTGCAGAGGGTGCCGCAAGAGGAGCGAGGAAATGGTTAAGACGCCGCCCGGGGGGCACGAGTTGAGGTTGCCTGCGAGGCGTTTCCTGACAGGGTTCGAGGGGGAATGGGAAAGTGCTGAGCTTGCGGGTACGAGAAAACCAGGTACTGAAGTTCGCAGTTCCCAGTTCACTGGGCGCGGTGTAGGTCCAGGGAATTCATGTGGTGGAGGGTGCGTCCGCGATAAGCACCCTTGCAACAGAGCATAGAACTTGATGTGGCGTTATGCCCCTACCCACAGCGGTTTGAGGACCTGTGCACCGGGCTAATCAAATTCTGACCGTTCGTGAGCATCGCTGGCACTTCCCACGCCCCTTCATCTTTCGGAGTGTGAAGCTGAGCGTGCTGTTGGGATTGATGCTTTTGTGCGGTCTGCGGTAAGGGTACCGCACAGCGCCTTGGATGCCAGTATGAGCCCCAGCTGGAGGGCTCATGTGTGCGGCTCGAAGCTGCACCCCTGCTGCATCCGGTGCAGTACGGTACCTACTCCTGCGTGGCAGGACGCCGCCCCTAACTGCGACAGCGGAGTGGTGCATGTTTAAGGTGCCATACGGACAGCGGCATTGCCATCCGCGGCAACCATCCACCTAAAGCGCTGGCCCCGTTGCTGCGATCGCCACCCAGTCGACAGGGAAACTGCCAACTCCCATTCGCCCAAGTGGTTACCTGCACGTGCGCGCCATGTCGTTTTGCACCAGTACATCTGAAGTGATGATGATTATGCCTTTCCGCTGTGTGCGCCTACGCGCCCCCCCTGTGAGCAACAACCGAAAGGCTCCAGTGCGTCCTGCTCTGTGGGTTGACGGCAGTTCTTTGCACTAGCCTGCTTCAACAGTCTAGTTGTACTTGTCCTGCATGCCATTGCAGCGTTAAATATGTACACAAGTGTTCGCAGCAACTTGAATAAAGCGTTCCTCATTCATATATCACGGTGGTTGGTTACAACCGAAACGTTAGGATAGATGCTTTCCAGATGCCCTGACACTGAGGAACAAGCTCGACAACAAAAATGAATGTTCCTTGTGTCAGAGGGCGCAAACGTGCTTCACCAGGACGTGCTGCTCTCGACTGACGAATGTCCGTACTACAGTACACTTCGTTTAACCCTGCAGCATTCCTCTTCTCAGCACTGCAGCGAAAATGGGGCTTGGCCAGGCTGGCCGGGGCAGCACATAATCGTCATGGCTTAAGGAAAAGTTCGGGCGTGTATGGGCAAGCTGGGCCGCAGCGGAGTTGAACGTTGTGATTACGCCATCTCGATCAAAGATCACGATACTGGACAGAGGGCTCAGCCTTCCTCATGCAGCCTCACGCCGGGCGCCAGGCGCCTGGCGATGCGCCGTTGAACCTGCCCCAGGCGGGTCTACAGCTGGGGCAATTCACTAGCACAAACGCTCAATCAGACTACTCGACCGGTCTTGGCTTTGACAGCTTTGGGGCTGGCCTACAGCCGATGACAGGGCTGACGCTATTACCGGCGGACCAGCGCGGGTCCACGGATGGCGCGTCTGCAGCGTTATTACATCAACCATCGGACTTCCTTCTCTCGGTGCCTAGCATGCATACACACGTGCTTCCTCAAGCCCTGCCGATGCAGCAGCCTGCAACGTTCGACTTGGGAGCGCTGGGGGTGCTGCAGCCGGGTCTTCTACCGCAAGGGCACTTCTTTACACAGCCACAGCGACCAGGTAAGCCTGCTGTGCTGCTTAGAAGGCCAACTCCTTTGGGCGTTTTTCGCACGGGAGTGCCATATGTCCTGCGTGGGCCCTACTGCTGCCGGTGCGCGACGGATCACTGACAATATCTAACTGACGTGACGTTGCAGCCGCGCCAGCTAAATCCCGGCTTCGTTGGACGCCAGAGCTCCACAATCGCTTCGTTAGCGCTGTTAATCAGCTTGGCGGGCCCGACAAAGCAACGCCCAAAGGCATCCTAAAGCTTATGGGCGTCGATGGGCTTACAATCTACCACATCAAAAGCCACCTGCAGAAGTACCGCCTGAACATCCGGCTTCCGGGCGAAACGGTGCAGGGCGACAGCGGGGGAGACACCGACTCGGAGGGCGGTGATGACGCGGCGCCCTCGGCCTCCCTGGACCGACCCGTGGAGACGCAGTCCGGGGCAGGGGGCATGGGGGGCTTCGCGGGGGCGGGGGCCGCGGAGCCCACGCAGTCCAACAACACGCAGGGCCAGGGCCAAGGTCAGGGCCAGGGCAGCAAAGGCGGGTTGCGGCGTGGCGTGTCTGCCAGCAGCGGCAGCACCGCCTCTGCCACGCGGCGCAACCTGGAGGAGGCGCTGCTGTTCCAGATGGACCTGCAGAAGAAGCTGCATGACCAGCTGGAGGTGCGTGGGAGGGACGGACTAGACGTTTTTGGCGAGGCCAGGTGCACGAGCAGCGTAGGCGCTGGCAGTGGTTTTCAGGAATTGCAAACTGCCAGGTTGCGCTGCATGGGATCAAGGAAGCGTGTCGGTGCTCGCAGAGCTAGGGGTAAAGAGTTGTTGTTTGATTTGGGTTGTCGTCAGCTGCAAGTGGCTGATCAGCTTGCCCCGACCTCAACTTCTATGAGCGTCACATCGCGCCAGCCAATGTGTGTCCGCCAACGGTCTCTGCACCCTGTCGCGCACCTCGCCCGCCCACAGACGCAGCGGCAGCTGCAGCTGAGCCTGGAGGCGCACGGCCGCTACATTGCCAGCCTGATGGAGCAGGAGGGCCTTACGCGCCTGCCCCCGGAGCTGACCTCGGGAGGGGCACCGGCAGGAGGCTCCCCCTCGGCAGGGCGGGGGCAGCTGGGCGGGCCGCAGCGGACGGGCAGCGCGCGGTTGGGGCCGGCGGACGGGGGGGCCCTGGGGCCTGCCCTGCTGCCCGGCGGGGGCAGCACGGGGCACGGGCAGGGCTCGGGGCACGGGCGGGGCACCAAGCACGGCCGGTCATCGGGCGCGGGGCTGGACGCGCAGCCGGGCGGGGGGCAGCTGCTGCGGAGCGGATCCATGTCCCTCATACAGCAGCAACAGCAGCAGCAGCTGCTTGCGCAGCAGCAGCAACTGGCGGGTGCGGACCCGTTCGCGCGTACGTCGCTCCCGGCTGGGCTGCAGCTGCAACAGCCGCAGCAGCCGGGTGGGGACCCGTTCGCCCGGACCTCGCTGCAAGGCATTGCGGGCGCAGGCGGGGCGGATCCCTTTGCGCGTTCCTCGCTGGGGCTCGCGGGGGCGATGGGCGGGGCGGGGAACGACCCCTTTGCGCGGACGTCCCTCGGGCTGTGCACAGGCGCGGGGACGGCCATGGGCAGCAGCACGGACCCGTTCGCGCGCTCCTCCATGCCGCTGCAGGGCACCACCGCGGCAGACCCCTTCGCCCGCCCATCCCTTGGCATGGCTGCTGGTGGGGTAGGCGGCGGCGGCGGCTCCCTGCACGCTGGGGCGCCTATGCTGGGCCGGACGGGCAGCACCGTTGCGCAGCAGCAGCAGCAGCTAGAGGCCCAGCACTTCCAGCAGCAACAGCAACTGGGTATGGGACTGGGGCTGGGCGCACAAGGCATGGGCTCGGGGCAGCTCACAGGCGGGTCGGGCCAGCAGCAACAGCAGCAGCAGCAACAACACCAGCAGCAGGGTCTGTTGGGCCTGGGCATCGGGGCCATGGCGGCGCTGGGTCGCTGACGGACCCTGGGGGCGGGCTAGGTGACTTTGATTTTCCGGACTTCGGGGACCTGGATCCTGGCAGCCTGGAGCAGCAGCACCTGCTGGTCAATTCTGGGGACTTGTTGACTGACCCCGAGCTGGAGGTGGCTGCCGCGCACCACGTGCTGCAGCAGCACCAGCAGCAGCAGCAGGAGCAGGCGGAGGCGGCGGACCGCGCCAAGCGGCGGCGCATCAAGGGCGATGCGGGGGAGGACGGGGGTGCAGGGGGCGGCAGGCGGCCCTCAGGGGGCGGGGGCGGGGAGCAGCATGGGGGCGCAAGCTCGTGACGCGTGGGGAAGGAGTCGTGTCGGCAGCGGGCGTCGGTCCTTGTCGGCGTTCGTGGTCTCTGCGCTAGCCAGTCAGGTGCACTAATGGATGCGAACACGTGTGTTGGTATTGGGTGTGGGTGTAACGCCTTCATTGCTAGGTTGCAAAGACCAGTTGTTGGTGCTGGTGGCAAGTGCAGGTCTGCGGCGTGGCATCGTGTTGGGTGGCATGCCGTTGCGTGGCAGCGCTTGCGATGGGCGCGTGATCGGCACCTGCGGGTGCACACGCGACGCACGTGACCACCTCCGGGTTCGTGGTTTGGACTTGTCGGCCTCCCCATGGCTCCTCGGGACATGCCGCACTGCCAGGCGCACAGCGGGGCCCCTTGCTCTCTGGTGGTGATGTGCTGGGATAGTTGCTTTCTGTTTTGTCGTGCTTGTGCGTGCAGTTGTGAGGCTCGCGTTGGTGCGTGCGCGGGTGTTGCGCGGGTTGGCGATGGGTTGTTGCCTGGCCTCGCCTTCTCAGGGGCTGGCAGGCTGCTGTACTTATCCCTGACACCTCGGTGCTGACCAGCGGGGCTCCTTCTTGTCGGGCCCTCGTACTCCTGTGGCCGCATCACCAACCGCCGTGGCCCTGGCGCTCGCTTCGCGACCTCGTGCATTGCGGCACTGCTGGTTGCCCGCGGCCTGCGGGACGGCTGCGCGCTGTCCGCGCAGCTGGCGCTGTACGGGTGTTGTCGCTGCCAGGGGAAGTCTTTTATCACGTAGCCGCATGAGTTTACGCGGCTTTGGGGAGGGGCGGTGGAGCCACGGGTACGGAAAGGCGGTGGTGTTTGGGATCGGCCGGAGGGACAGGCCACTTGGGTACTGAACAGCCTAGTACGGTAGTTCTTGGATCTCGCTCGGCGCCCAAATGGCGACCGTAGTTGCTTTGTTGGGACCGGGCTGAGCGCTTAGCATGTGCTGGGCGTCGTTGGGAAGGGAATGAGCGCTCAGGTGGATCAGTGCGACTTGATTAGCGCGCCTGAGCTGCCTTGTTTATACGCGTGCCTGGAGCGTCAACGCACGGTGGCGCCACCAGAGAGCAGCAAGAGTGCGACGAGCTGCTTTTGCATTGCAGGAGCCAACCGGGGCCGACGAGACGTGCGGGGAACAGAGAGAACGAGTGCGGGCCGAACGAAAGGGCAATATGGCATGCATATGCGGTGTAGGCATAGGGAGAGCGTTGGGGGCTGGGCCTGGTGTGCACGCGGCGGGTTGGCCGCCTCGCTGGCGCGCGGTGTGTTCCGTGTGCCCCAGCTTGTACGAACATGATGTGCATGATGCTTTGGCAAGTACGGTGTACAAAGCCTTGTTGTACGTGACGCAAATTGCGGTTTGCGGCGACCTGTCCAGGTCGGTGACCCACGGGACCGAACACTTGGGACTCCCCGGCAAATGTGACGCTGATCCTGTACACGGGCATACGGTACACGGCAGACGGATCTGCATCTTGGCAAAGCTGGCTTGGTGAAATAATACAGCTCTGCAGAGCTCTGTACCGGTAACCGAAGAGCAAAATGCAAGATGCGGGTTGCGGCAGAAGGGTGCGTCTTTGGAGTCTGACACCCGAGGAGCAGTCGGTATCGCAGTCCTGTCCTGTCCTCGGACCCGCGACCCCGTTGATGGGTGCGGGCGAAATGCACAGCTCGGCATACATTATTTCTTGGTTTAGCAACACAGCTGCCTCACTTTGCTTTGACTCACTGACCATCAAGTTGCCTAGGCATTCACAGCTCCGCAACAGCTGTGCTTGTGCCGATACCTGTCCGGGGTCCATCCATGGCACGGACTCGGCCTGCATCCGCTAGGTTGATCACCTTGGCGCTGCTGGGGCTGCTGCTGCGGCTAGGCCCCGGGAGCTGCTCGCTGCCCGTCGCAGCCGCTGCAGGTGCGCAGTGCTGATGGCCGGGGTTTCGTCGGCAGCTGCACCGTCTCCACCTCGCTGCCCTTGTACCGTGCTGACCCCCGCCCTTGCCCTCCCGCCTGGCGCCCTTTCCCCGCTCCCGGCCGCAACAGGCAACGGCATCGGGGCTGGCCAGCTCCACGACCGCCAGCCCAGAGTTGATTCCGCTTCTGACGCAGGCCTTGGGGGAGCTGCGCACGGTGGAGCTGCCGGTCGCCGCCAGCTTCGTGGCGGCTCGTTCCTGTTGTGCCCATTAGCAGGGGTGAGCACATTGCTGCGTAGACTAGCTGGAGCTATGGCCGGCTGGGCAGGACCAGGAACGGCGTGCCCGCCCTTGCACGACCCTCCAGTGCTGCTGGGCAAAAGAGCCGTGCTCTTCCCCCGCCCTCACTGCCCCTAGGCCCCCGCTCCCTGGCCCCCGGCGCCACAGGTCACCTGCTCCTTCACCGGCAACTACCCGGCCGGCGTGCAGGTGAACATTGAGGAGAACAGCCAGGGCGGCGGTGGCGGTGGCGGTGGCGGCGGGGGTGGCGGCGGTGGCGGTAGCAGCGGCGGCGGCAGCGGTGGTGGCGGCCGTCTTGGCAAGGGGGGCAAGGGGGGCAAGGGGAGCAAGGGGCCCAGCTCCCCGCCGCCACCGCCACCACCCCGCCGGAACGCAACGCAGCAGGCCCAGCCGCAGCAGCCCCGACCGCAGCCCATTATCATTAACGTAAACAACTTCAACACGCAGCCCAACGCCACTGCTGGCGGCAACGCCACCTCCACCTCCACGTCCGTGGCAGTCAGCCGGCAGCAGGTGGGGCAGGGTGCATGGCGGGGCTGCTGCATGGGTGGCAGGGTGCATGGCGGGGCTGCTGCACGGGTGGTAGGGTGCATGGCGGGGCTGCTGCATGGGTGGCAGGGTGCATGGCGGGGCTGCTGCACGGGTGGCAGGGTGCATGGCGGGGCTGCTGCACGGGTGGCAGGGTGCATGGCGGGGCTGCTGCATGGGTGGCAGGGTGCATGGCGGGGCTGCTGCACGGGTGGCAGGGTGCATGGCGGGGCTGCTGCATGGGTGGCAGGGTGCATGGCGGGGCTGCTGCACGGGTGGCAGGGTGCATGGCGGGGCTGCTGCATGGGTGGCAGGGTGCATGGCGGGGCTGCTGCACGGGTGGCAGGGTGCATGGCGGGGCTGCTGCACGGGTGGCAGGGTGCATGGCGGGGCTGCTGCACGGGTGGCAGGGTGCATGGCGGGGCTGCTGCATGGGTGGCAGGGTGCATGGCGGGGCTGCTGCACGGGTGGCAGGGTGCATGGCGGGGCTGCTGCACGGGTGGCAGGGTGCATGGCGGGGCTGCTGCACGGGTGGCAGGGTGCATGGCGGGGCTGCTGCACGGGTGGCAGGGTGCATGGCGGGGCTGCTGCACGGGTGGCAGGGTGCATGGCGGGGCTGCTGCACGGGTGGCAGGGTGCATGGCGGGGCTGCTGCACGGGTGGCAGGGTGCATGGCGGGGCTGCTGCACGGGTGGCAGGGTGCATGGCGGGGCTGCTGCACGGGTGGCAGGGTGCATGGCGGGGCTGCTGCATGGGTGGCAGGGTGCATGGCGGGGCTGCTGCACGGGTGGCAGGGTGCATGGCGGGGCTGCTGCACGGGTGGCAGGGTGCATGGCGGGGCTGCTGCACGGGTGGCAGGGTGCATGGCGGGGCTGCTGCACGGGTGGCAGGGTGCATGGCGGGGCATGGGTGGCAGGGTGCATGGCGGGGCTGCTGCACGGGTGGCAGGGTGCATGGCGGGGCTGCTGCACGGGTGGCAGGGTGCATGGCGGGGCTGCTGCACGGGTGGCAGGGTGCATGGCGGGGCTGCTGCACGGGTGGCAGGGTGCATGGCGGGGCTGCTGCACGGGTGGCAGGGTGCATGGCGGGGCTGCTGCACGGGTGGCAGGGTGCATGGCGGGGCTGCTGCATGGCGGTGGGCCGGCCGTGTCCCGTGCGCCCAAGCCGGGTGGGCACAGGTTTAGAATGGGGCAAGGCGGAGTTGCATGTCTGGTTGTTTGCGTTTGCTTGGGGCCACGCATGCGGGCCATAACTCACACGCCCACTGAAACGTGCCCAAGGCTCCCATTACGGGGTTACCTAAAAGGCAAGGCAAAATGCAATTAGTACAACAGTTTGGAGCCATGCATCGCCTTGACAGCTCAACTAACCTCCCCGCGCACCCCGCCCTGTGGGCCGCCTCCCCGCCCACCGCCCGGCGGCAGCTGCCCTCCGGCTCCGCCAACTCCAACGCGGCGCAAGCTGGACGCCGCTAGCAGCTGCGTTTCACCAGCGTACCCGTGGATGCCAATGACGGCGCCATGCCTATGCACGTGCGTGGTGTTTAGCCTGATCATCATCCGTGTGGACACGGTGGTGGCCCCTGCACGTGGCATGTGGTGTGTGCCGTACGGCCGTCCAGGTCAGCTACTCGCATGCATGGCTTTTATGCCCGCTGGCTGCTGCCGGTGTGAATGAGCGTGAACGAACCTCTGGAATTCTCTTGAACTTGCACCGCGTGCCTGACAGCACAGTACCGTAGGTGCCAGCCCTGCCATGCACCTGTGCGTGCCCTTGGATGACGAGGCGTCAAGTGTGGATGCGGTTTGCAATGAGACGGCCGGTGAATGGCGAAGCTGTGAGGGTGGTAGGTTTCTGACACGTTCTGTGCACACGCATGCTTTGGTGCCTGGGGGTGGAGGTGGTGGTTTGTAAACGAGGTAACGCCGGCAGCCGGCAGGGTGGAAGCAGCCGGCGGGCATCGCGAGGGGCGAGGTACCAAGTGCGTAGGTGAGCACACGCGTTCGCTTCCTTATCTGTCTGTAAGCCTGACCGCCGGCATCTCGTCTATTTCGGCCAAGGGATGCGCATGGGTGTACGACAGCGGCTGGGTGCCGCACGGCGTGTGGCAGGCTCGGCCTGCGTCTGGCAACGCAGCCCCTTAACTCCCTCGCCGTTGGGGGTCTCCACGACGCCAATGTGGGATGCATGCCGTGGTACCTGCTAACCTTCAATGTGGCTAAGTGTGACTGTCTGGACGCAGTGTCTTACACATTCACCACGCAGTCGGCTGGCCGTAGGATGAAATCCAGGCTACGACTGACACACAACCACCTCAGCTTGGCGTGCTCCCCTTGCTCCGTCCTGCCGGTCATGCCCCATGAAATGCAATCAGGCAGACTGAATGGAACAGCTTGGGAGGTTTGCTTTACCCAGCCCAATGCCGGATTCGATGGCTTCTGCTGGATGGCACGCAAGTACGGTTGTAAACATGTGCTGTTTCTGTACCCTGCCACGGCAGAGCCCAGCCCCGTCCCAGCCGGGACATAGCGCCGGTCCCGGACATCTGGAGCATGGCTTACCCTTCGCTCCCGTACGTTCAGGTGCGTTGTACGGACAGGCACCACCAGCCTGCCACAGGCTGGCGCACACTGCGTCAACCTCATCAGGTGGTCCAGGGAGGTCAGGTTGGCATGCTCCCCTGGCTCAGTGACAACCCGAGGCGGGCTGGTTAGGATCTGCTAGGACATTGGGCATGTGCTAGGACATTGGGCATGTTTGCGATACCCAGCACAACTGATCCAGGTCTGAGGTGGCTGAATGTGCATGAGCCACATGACCTCCAGCAACCACGGGGTTGCTCGACTCCCGCCCAAACGTGTTCACGCAGCCTTTGAGGGCCGAGCGCCAAGCAAGGTGCTGAGTTCTCGCAGCCCACGGTTCGTTGTGCTCGTTAACAGGAGCCGTTGCAACGCTACCTTGCCCAACTGCAGGCCTGTCACGGCATGTAGGGCCCCCTCGCCGCGTGTCGTGGGAGACACACAATGCTGTACGGCCGCTGGCATGCATCGGGCCCGGGCCCAGCAGGGTGTGCGTACGCACGTAGGACTGTCCAGCTGTGTAGTGTACCCGGAGGCGTGGCCTAGATGACAGGCAGGGGTGGCATAGTGGCTGCAAGAGTCGTGGATCGGCATGTTGAAGCATGCATGGGGCTATGGTATGCCTGGCCTTTGCTTCCCTGTACCTGCCTCCAACAGTCGCTGCTGGTACGTGGCACCTACCTGCATGGACCACCAGGCTGGATGCACATAAAGTCAAATATTAGGTACACAGTGGATGATTAGGGCTTGAATCAGGTGCTGGGGCCAGCGGGTTTGGAGCTGCGCACGGACAACCGGCGCCGGGGCCTATCTTAGGGCCGATGCTCGCCCGACGTCCAATGACCCATCGGGCCCGTACCTGTGCAGGGGGCCCTTGGAGCCCAACAAAACATCAATACTGCTAACACGTGACAGTAAGCTGCTGATGTCCAACTTTCCATGTTCTGTGAACAACAACGTAATCCGGTACTACTCGCGGCAAGCAGCTAGAGGCCCCACACGCACAACACCAAGGCCATCGCCACATCCTGGGGGGCAGCGCGCGGTCGCAGGACTCGACGCGCACAACAGCCCGCAGGCTGGGCAGGGCCCACAATTGCAGCTGAAATTCTCAAACCCATCATGGACCGCTCACGGTCTACGGCAGCCGCCCTTACACTGGCTGCCCTTCTGCTGGCGGCGAACTGTGTCACTGCCGTGGCTGCCAGAGGTGCGCACCAATGTGCACGCAGGGCAGGGGCGGGTAGCCCCCTGCGCACGCACGCAGGGAATCGGTTTAGCCATGCATGTGCGAGATGGCTTTCAGACATATGCGCTGTTGCACCCGGGGGACCCCCCGTGCTCGACTTGAGTTGGGGCTACGCATTGCAGCTGCCTTGCACGCCTCGCCTCGCTCATTGTGCCTGTCGTGAGCCGCACGCTGTGTGTTCCCTGTCCTGGCGCTGCAGAGCCACAGGCGGCGGCTCAGGGTCCTAGCGCCGGGCAGGTGCCCGCGGCTGCCCCAGGCTGTCTGCTGCTGGGAGGGTTCCGCAGGATGCTCCGAGGCAGCCCCTTCTTCCTGTGCGGCGTCGCAGGGGTAGGCCACGGGTTGCGTTGCAGGTTCCAGAAGGGGTGCGTGCACGATGCCACGCACTGGAGGTTGATCAGGGCTGGTGCAATGTGTTGATGCCATGCATGCTACTTATAGCTCCATTCCACCCTCCTGCGAAGCGCCATGCCGCCAGCAGCAGCACGGCCCTTACCTGCGTGGCAACCAACCACGAAAATGCATCACAGCGCCAGCACGCCATACTACAGCCCAGCGAGAGAGTCACGCTGGTGCAAGTATAAATTAGAGGCATTTTTACAGTACTACAGTTACACCACTGCCTACCTGTGCACCATCCGTGTCCCCCCGCGGCTCAGCACCCTGCCTGCCCCCGCCCCCCACCCACCTCGCTCGCTGCTGCGCAGCTGACCTGCGCCTACACCAACAACTACCCGGGCTTCAAGGTCTCGGTATCGCAGACCACAGCCAGCGGGAAAGGCAAGGGCGGCGACGAGGGTGGCGGCGATGCCGGCAAGGGTAGCTCCAGCGCACCCCCGCCGTCTGCCCCCCGCACCAACGCCACGGCCCAGCAGCAGCAGCCCCGGCCGCAGCCCATCATTGTCAACATCAACAACTTCAACACGCAGCCCAACGCCACGGGGCCCGGCAACGCCACCTCCACAACCACGAGGGCGTTTGTCGTTCCCTCCGGCGGCCAGCCGGTAGGTGGGAGCTCGGGGGTGTGGCCTGGGGGTGTTGCATATGGGCGGCAGCCGCTTCTGCCTGATGCCATTGCCCCGTTAGAATCGCGGTTACCGGACATCATGATATGTGCGTGAATGATTCCCTTGAGGTTGTGCCGCGGCGGGCATGATGGTAACTGAATAGGCTGGTCCATGGGTTCCATGGGGTCATAGGGACACGGGGCATTGCGCACGTTGGGGCCTATCCATGACAGCAGAGCCATGTCGCTTGAACCGCGCGTGCCCAGTGCACTTCACGTCTTCAACCACCCGCTACCGCGCCCCCTATGGTACCCTGCGCAACCGCGGCCCTCAGGTCCCACAAGGCGGAGCTCCTGCCGGAGGTGCCATCCCTCCACAGCTGGGCCGCTAGCGCCCAGGGCCGATGGATAGGGGGCCCTTACTGCGAGCGTTGCAAGTGCCAAGCCTCATCTGCTGATGCTGCACGACACCTGTTTCGGCTGTGGAGCTATGGCAGCTGCGGGACGTTCTGTGGCCCTTGTTCAAGGCCCCCATGGCGCGTGGGCTGGCTGCTGCACGCACGCGGCCAGGTGGAGACCGGCCACGCGGCTCACTCGTTTGCTCAGCGTGTCAATACAGCGTGCCGTGCCCTCCTGACGTAAATCAAACAGACAGCAGGGGAGTGAACACGTGGAATTGGGCGTATTGACTGCTTTAGCGCCTATGATTACGATATTTGTCGGGCGTGATGGCCTTTTGTGCTATCCTTGCACCACACTCATCGCCAGCCCGCCCCGCACGTGTTAACCCTCGCCATCCGGGTTTGCTTGCACGACTGGCGGCTTGGACTCCAGTGGATGGACCTCGGACCCTGCATTAGCGTTATGCACCGAAGATGTGCGCAGGAGATTTCCCATGGTTTGGTTCAGTTTGGTTCACAGGCCTAGCAAACCAAGGGAGACCCCTGTAGCAAACACACGCCTTGTAACTGCCCTTGCGCTACCGGTTGGTGTGCAGCATGTTGCCAGCGTATGCCTTGGGCAGTTGCCTTTCAGGGTTCGGTTATAGCCAGCTACAGCCTTCCACGGCCTATACTGCGCCCCTGGCTGGCCCCCACACGAGCCAGTCTCAGCCAGCCACGCATTAACGCTGACGTACAACTCTGGACGGCTGTCTAAGAGTGAACCTGGCACTCAAAGGTGTTACACTACGTACATATTCGCACTGTTTACCGGTATTGTTTACCAGCACATCTGTCGCTAAATCCTGGCACAGGTGCGACACCATAACCTATTGACAACGCTTCCTTATGCGATAAACGGTGCATTAGCTAGTTTGACGAGCTAGGGCTCCAATTACGTTCTGCTTCCACGGCACACGGCGCAAGCGCCTGACGCAAGTGTGCAGCGGTTGGCGTGGCCACGTCAAGCAGCAGTCACTACCCTGAGCCACACACTCAAAGCCATTGGTGATTGCGTGCGGCGGGTAGGCGGAGGTGCACAGGCTGTCGGCTACTGCCGCGTTCGATATGGCCGCGGGGAGCCCGCCGGGCGGGCCTACCGCCTTGCCCACCTCGACCAAGCTGACGCCGGCTGGGCCACCAGCTGTAACCCGCAGCATGCCAGGGATAAGGGTGATGCAAGTAGGAGCTACTCGTGCCGCTGTGCTGCTTTGCGGGGTGGGCCAGAGCGAGCACCATGACGCGCGAGGGCTGGGGGTGCAGTGATTGCAGCCAAGATCGGCGGCAGGCCGCTGGGCATGAATCCGGCAGCGGCGTAGGAGCAGGCATGCCAAGGTGAACAGCATTCAGTGGCCCGTGGGGCTTCTGCAGCAGGCAGCAGGGGGCTCGTTCTGGGGGCTGCCGAATGTACTTACAGTGGGCAGCAGAAAGCGTGCCGGGGATCGCGGAGCTGGTGACTGCAGCGTATGTGGCGCACGGTGGCTCAAGGCATCCCTGCGAGCTGTTCAGCACAAGGCGAGAGAGAACACGGCTCACATCACCCTACCTGTGAAGCCATAAGGCCTGTGGCGGCTGGCTGCTCACAGGCGGCGCAGCAGCTTACGCGCACGTGACCACGAACCGGCTAGGCCTAGGTGCGGTTCCCTGGTCGCTTCACGTAGATGCCCGGGACCGCCTTGGGTAGAAGGCCCGGTGTGCGGGCAGCGCGGCCGAGGTGTGATGCGGCTGCATGGGACCCGTGGGTCGGTGTCCGTGTTAACGCGCTGCACCTTGGTGGCTGAGCAGCAATGCGCTGACAAGCCCTACAAGAGCGTGTTAGCCCTTTGTGCTGAGAGCTACTGCATTGCCGTTTGCTACGATGAAGCGTTCCGCGTTGCGTCCTGGCCGGCTTGCGCGCAGCCTCGCAGTCTTGGCCGTGCTGGTCGCCACCGCTGCGTCGGCGTCGCCTCCAGGTAAACTGCGACAGCACGTAGTTGCGCTGCAGCTGCCGTGGCTTACGGATGTGGCAGGCAGCGGCCTGTGTCCCAGGGGAGCCCGCTTCAGCAGCAGCAAGAGCACCTTTCCTCGCAGGCCCAAACGCGTTCCGTTCCAGTTGCCAGTGCACACAACCCTATCCTCTGAAAGGCAACTCAAGCGTTATGTCCCCCGCCCGCTGGCGTACCTCCTGGTCCCACCCTGCGCGCAGGCGCTACCCCCCGCCGCATGCTGAGGGGCGGCATCATCCTGTGCGCCCTGAACCAGGTGCGTGCCGACCTGGTCCCTGCTCCCTACTGCACGGCCACGGGTGGTGGGTCCAACGTTGCAGCCGGCAACTCTCGCTCCTACTTATTCTACCCTCTGTTACCTCTGCCCAGCGGTTGCCATTGCGGTCCACTAGCTGCCGTCGCCTGTATGTCCTACGCCATGCTGATTTGCCAAACGCCTGCCCCCGCCGTCCGGCCCGGTCCAGGTCGACTGCAGCTTCACCGCCAGCTACGGCAACAAGGAGCTTACGGTGGAGGACAAGACCAAGCCCTCGCCGCCGCCCCCGCCGCCGCGTCCTGCCGGCCCCGCCCCTGCTGGGCAGCAGGCCCTGCTGCAGCAGCAGCAACAGCGCGCGCAGCCCATCGTCATCAACATCAACAACTTCAACGGAGCCGAGGGCCAGGCGGCCTCAGTAACCACCGCCAGGCCTGGCGTCGCGGCGGGGGTGCCCCCGCTTCCCCCGCCGGCTGCCAACGTCACCGCCAACGTGAACGCCACGGCTGCTTCTGCTGCAGCGCGCCCTGCGGCGGGTGTCGCCGTCCCCGGCGGCACCATCACCAACTCCAACGGGGCCGTGTCCGGCTAGGCAGCACAGCCCCTGATGCGTCCCCTGATGTGCAGCGCGTAACGCTTGCTTCCTGCCGCACTTGCACGTGACGCTTGGCAGGCAGGTCCTAATGGCCGTGTGACCAGCACGTGGGTGGCGGCATTGGCAACGTGCGAGTCCCACTGCCCTGCAATGCGCCCCGCCTCCTGCTATGACCTATGTGAGGGTTTCTGTCGTTTTGGTTGCGCATTGGTGACATGCACGGCCCGGGTAGTGCCAATGACACAACCGCTTGTGGTTGGCTGTAGCGCGTGTTCACTGACGCCCCGGGCCAGCCGCGTGTGGTGGCGGGCGAGCCGCAGCCTGTGTCTGCGTGGGGGAGTGCCCCTGCGTTCGCTTGTGGGGTGTAACGTTTACGTGGCACAAAGGAGACGCGTGCGTATGTGGTGGAGTGGGTAACGGAGAGCGGGGTGCATCGCAGACAGCAGGGTTGCCAATATCGCGTCGTACAAATTGGGCGAGACTTTGACTACCGTACTATCAACTATTATGTTACGGTACACACTGACACCTTGTATGACGCGTTGGATCCACCACAGTACAGCATGCTAGGTGTTGGCTGGCAGGGAGCCGGCTCCATGTCAGCCCCCGCCCCGGAAGCTGACTGGCAGTCCGTTGCGCACGGTGCTGCATGCACGGCTGCGGATGTGCGCATCACCTGGTGCCACGCACGCACGACCATTGTAACTCATGGAGTACGGAAGCGGTGCAGGTCTACCCTTCGTCTAGCCCAGCGCCGTGCCTGCCACTACCTTGTGTTCAGAGGGCTCGGCGGGGCCACCACGTGTCGATGTGCGTGGGTCCTTGCATGCATGCCGGCAGCAGTGCACGTGACATATGCCTGGCTGGCATTGTCTGGGTATGCGCACTATGTGCATTGTGTGTACGGATGTATGATTTGGTCCCTTTCCAAAGCCCAGCCCCGTTCCAAACTGGAAGCTGGGCTGGTGCCGGCAATCAGGACACAGGGTTTCCCTCTCCTCTATTGCCTAGGTTAGGAACCACGAGCTTCACAAACGGACGTCATACGGTTCTTATAGATACCGGCAGAATGGCCCACAGATGCCGCATCTTTGCCCGAAGAAAATGGGTAACAAGCGCGGGGAATAGACTACCGGTCGTAGCCGGCAGAATGGCCGAGGTTTGATGCGTCCTCGTACCGTGAGACCCATGGGTCGGAGAACAAACTAACCGTAAGACATTAGGTTCCGATAAAAACACCTCAACCCACAATACCCATCTTTCCCATACCTACGAAGAGTTGTACTGGTACACACATACTTTCCATCTCGGCAGCACAGGATGCGTCCTAGTCGACGTTCATTTGGCGTGGCAGTCTTCGCCGCGGCGCTGCTCGCCACCGTCGTCTCGGCGGGCGCTGCGCCGGCAGCACATGGCGATGCAAGCGGCATCACCACTGGTGAGCAGTTTGCGAAGACGTATCTACCTTGTGCACGCGGCCGCGAGCCTACAACTGCGTCCGTGTAGCCCCAGCAGTCGCGCGTGCGTTGCGTCTTTAGCATGTGGCCGCCTGCCACGCAGATGGAAGCAAAACCTTCATTGAATGACGCGGTTCCACCCAGCTGGGCCCCAGCGGGGCTAGTCGCGAGGGTTGCGTTGAACAGTGGGCCTGCACAGCAGACATGTACCCAGGGAAGGCACCCAACAACATTTCAGCTGGGACGACCCCACGCACTGACCCAAATCCACCCTGCAGCTCGCAAATGCTCTTGACAGTACCAGAACCTCCCGCCGGACCCTGTGCGCTACGTAGGTTTTGCTCATCGTCGCATGCTCAGGGGAGGCCTCTTCCTGTGCGCGCTCAGCCAGGCAGGTGGTACCAATGCCGCAATGCACGTAGGGGCGCACCTGGGGGGCATACGTTGAGGGCACACCTTGAGGCGCTCCTTGGGGACACACCGCAGGGGCACACTGCGGGCCACAAGCTGCTCGTCCGCATGTATGTGCCATACCTGGACACGTTGCTGCTCTGTTGCCGCAAGCTCGACACCTGCAGCTGGCACACGGAGCAGCTCGGGCACCGGTGCGTTCAGCGGCAAGGCCTCTCCACCCTCCGGCCCCCATGCCCCATGCTCCTCTTATCCCGCCTCTCAGGTGAACTGCGACTTCAGCCGGGGCCCCAGTTCGCCACCACCCTCGCCGTCGCCCGCCCCCGCCCCCGCGCCTGGCCCGCCGCGGCAGCAGCAGGCCCTGCAGCGCGCCCCCTCCAATCCCATCGTCATAAACATCAACAACTTCAACGGCGCGGCAGGCGCGGCGTCCACCACCACCACCACCAACCCCAACCCCAACCCCCGGCCTGCGGGCACTGGGCCCACCGCCCCGCCAGGAGCGCCCCCGCCTCCTCCGGGCGCTGGCAGTGGCACTGCCGCTGGTGGCGGTAGCGTCGTTGGTGGTGCTGGAACCCTGACCAACGTCAACCAGGCGTCATCTTCTGGCTGAGGAGAGCCCGGAATGACATGTGCACACCCGACCCGGTTGGGGCCTTGTAGGGCCCCAGCTGCTCTCGTGGCCTTGGCCAGCGCGACTCATAGTAGGCGACATTGATAGGGACGCCTTTTTCAGCGCACAGGCGGGCGTTGTCTCAAGCGTGCATGCATGGTTCGTGTTAAGGACACGGCTGAAGGATGATGGTGGTGGTGGTCACGGCCGTTGGTCATGGCTGGTCAGTACCGGCATGCATGATGTCTGAGGTGCGTCTTTCACTGTACGCTGGCCTGCATAATGAAAGTCGCTGCTATGTTGTGGGTGTTCGCCTGCACCCAGCACCGCGTACTGGAGCACAAGCGTTGGTGGCCGCGTGTTTGCTTGCAGGCAGGCGTGGACAGTGCACATACACTGACTTAACAGTTGAGTGCCGTGGTGTTGAATGATCAGTTGCATGGATCTCGATGGACTTTTACGAACGGCCACCAGTGAGAAAAGAAAGACGTACGGTGTAAGGAAAGGGAACTCCCCTGGTACGCCGCGTCAACCGCTGTGTCGCCTGCGCTCAGCCGTTAAACACCCTGACCATAACCATAACCCTTAGCCCTGACCATGCACGTCACGCAGTCAGTTATTGAACTAGACGTGCGTAGCAACCTACACGGGCCGCAGGGCACAAGATCACTGTACGGACTAAGCGGGGCACGTGGGCCAGCACAGCGGCAGCAAGCACACACCGTGCAGAGTCATCAGTCCTCGGACAGGCCCATCGCTGCGCACACAGCGGACGACCTTGACTCCATTGGCCTGTCACCAAAGGCGCTTTACCGCACGTGCTCTGCAACACACGACCATGAAGAGACGGGACCACAGCCCCCCCGGCACACGTGCTCGACTATGTAAGAGTGCCAAAACAATTCCACAAGTCAGTGCAGCAGGCCTGAGCAGGCTTGGCGGACTGAAGGCAGTGCTCAGTGGCCATGCGGAGCCGCGTTGGCCATGCCACCTGCCCCTCTGCGTGCAGCGGAGTAGACTACTGCTAGGCTGGCCATGCTGCTGGCAAGGACCAACGTCAAGCTGGCGCCAGCACGAGCAACTCCACCTGTGCACTCTCGTCTGGTGCACTGGCATTGGACAGCACGCCATGCGTTCACATGCTTACTTATTGAAGTGCTCAAATGGGTGCAATAACGAACCTTACTTATTATTGCGCACGCGCTCAAGTGTGAGAGACATTCTGATTCGCAAACCACTGTACTCGTCTGTGACCTGGCCTGGAGAGCCATCCAGATGCGCGTTGCCACCAAGGCCACGCGCTTACAGCCAGGGGAGACGCAACGCATGCCCCCACATTCAGCCAAGTAGCCAACACGTGCACACGCGCGGAAAACGCGAGCCCACTTACTTGCCAGTGCACAACATTCGGCCCGCAGGTGGGGCAGTTCAGATCGCCGCAAGGACATGTTTCACAGGTTCAGGCATCGGGGCCATAAGCGGTTGTAGCAAGCATTGAGTGTACTCGGGCACAGCTTCCCCCCTCGGGTTTCAAAGCAATGCATAAGCATGCAAAGCACACACTCCTACGATGAGGTAAGGCGATCATACTACGCGCGCATACGCACGCCCCCAGCAGCAGGTAAGAAGCCAGTAACCAACCCACCCAAGCAGCAGCAAGGAGCTACATTTGTGATACTGCTAGCCTTAAGCTGTATGGCAGCAGCCCAATAGTAACACCATTCAGTGCAGTGCTGCTCAGGACCAAGACAAACTTCTTACCACTGCATACAAGTCGTGCTTGATGTCACAGGCAGAGACAGGGTAGAATTGCCTCACAAAGCCATGGTACTTGGTCCCATCCAGGTCCCATCAGTGCTTCACCATATAATAGCAAATCCCACCAATGAAAAACAGGCACCAGGCGGCACAGCGCCAAATGGGCCCGACACCCCCCGATAGCCCCACACACCGCCGCATCGCCGCCCAACACGCCCCGACATGGCCATGATACGGTACCCCACCTAGAACAGATGGCAGGTGCGCAGCAGCAGGTCCTGGTCTGCCCCCTCAGCCCCCTGCCGTCCGAACCCATGCCCCACTGCCGTCGCCGCCGCAGGCACGCCGGCCACTGCTAAAGGCTGTTGCTGCTGCTGCTGCTCACCACGCGATCCGCTGCCCGCAGCACGCTGCAAGCCGGCGGCCGCCGCTCCTGTCGCCGCCGCCATCGACGCCTCCCGCAACGTGGCCAGTAGTGCCGCCCGCTGCCGCCATGCCTCCCTCGCGCCTCGCCGCGGCCGCCGCACCGCAGCCGCCGCAGCCGCCGCCCCCAGCCAGGGCCCCTGCACCGGCTGCGGCGGCACCCACGTGTAGGTAAGCATGGTGCCCTTGCCCTTGACCTGGATGCCGCCCGTGGGCGCCCAGCCCTCCGTGTCCTCCTCGGGCGGCAGCAGGGCGCGCGTGGCGTCGGAGATGTGCACCGCGCCCGGCTGCCCCGTGCTCTCCTGCAGCACAGGGCGGGGGGGACAGGTGGTAGGAGGGGTGTGGCGCATGGCGGCGACAGGCTTGCGAGCGCTCGTTTCGTAGCTGCAAGGCATTGACGTCCTGCTGTCCGGCGGGCGAGGCACTGTGCACTAGCTGCACCCAACAGGATTTCCCTGCTGCTGCCCAGCACCAGCCCCGGCCCCATGCGGTAAGGGCGAGGCCTAGCCTTATCAGGATACGGTACCAAGCAACCCACCATGCGGCTCGCGGTGTTCATTGTGTCACCTGGGACAAGCCAGCGGCACGGGTGGAGGGGAACCTCAGAGCCGAGCGGAATGAGACTCCTATGAGTAACGAGGCGGCGGTGCCGAGAACCCACACGCTACATTGCAGTGCCAGCGTGGCGTGCGTGCAGATCGGCAGCCACGGTACCAGCTGGCAGGCAGTGTGCAGCGGAGCGGGCGCCCTGCCGCACCACCCACCGAACAGGCAGAAGCGCGGCATGCGCTGCCCCACCACGCCGCTGGTGGCCGGGCCGCTGTGCACACCCACGCGCACCTGCAGGGCGGGGCAGGAACGTTTAGGAGACCAGCAGGACCCACCAGCAAAACGTGCCGATACCGACTTGCAGCACTGCAGTCCCCAACACGCCCTCGTACGTCAACCACCTCACCGCTGCTCTCCTGTCCGTCCCCGCCTCGCTCCCCTTCCCCACCCGCTGCTCCGCCTCCTCACCCGCACCGGTTCCCCCGTGGTGGGCAGCGCCACGCGGCCCGCCTCCCGCAGCATGGCCCGCGCGAAGGCCACCACGCGCACCGCGTGCAGCGGGTCGGGCCGCGCGGGGCCGCGCACCGCAGGGCCCAGCCCGTCCTCGTCGCGGGACATGAGCCCGCCTGCGCGCAGGGGAGCACGAGAGGCATGACGACCGACGGCACAGCGTGAGGACGTGGGCATAGATGGGGTATTGGCCGCGGCTGTAGCCTAGGGTGTGCACATCGCTGGTAGTTGCAGCGGCCTGCCTGCATGGTGTGGCCCTGGCCCATCAGGCAGTCCGTCCTGCACCCTGCCCCACCACATGCACGGCAAGCCCCCAACCATGCACGGGTCCCCCTCCCGGCCCCGGCCCCCGCGGCACCCACCCGCCACCACGTAGCAGTCCCCGATGGTCTCCACCTTGTACACGCCGTACACGTCCAGCAGGCTGACGGGGCCAAGATCAGACGTTGCAGGGTTACAGCATCGGGCAGCTTGTCAGGTGGCGCACAGCCCTGGCATTGAATGCACCACGAACCCGCCGCTTCAGTGCACTTGCGCAACGGCTGCCTACACACCGGTACGCAGTCCCTCCTCGGCCCACGGCCCAGCCCGGCCCCCAGCGGCCTCCCGGCCCCATGCGCACCTGTCGAAGCGCGTGTAGAGGTCGTTGAGGAAGTGCATGACCACCTCGGGGGACACCATCTTGCTCATCTCCGTGAAGCCCTGGGAGGGCAGGGGCACGCATGAGACAGGGACGACGGCGAGGAGTTGCAGCAAATATAGCAGGTTGGCCGTTGCTCAAGCGCTGAGTGTCGCATCAACGTACCAGTGGTGCATACCGGCGGGACAGCCTTGCATGCCGCCGGATCACATGGACAACGATGTAAACGAAATCCAGGGCAAACCCTCCCACCAGCCCTTGGCAGGGCGGCCCACCTTGATGTCGGCAAAGGCCACCGATATGCACTCGTGGTGCGTGGCCAGGGCACTGGTGCCCTGCGAGCATAGGCAGGGCGAGGCGGTACCTTGGGGCCAGGCTGGACAAGGCGCGGTGACGCCATTGTGCGGTTGTGCCGGTCTCCACAGAGCGGCGTGGCACTGGGCAGGATACTGAACGGACATGACTGCTTCAGGCGAGCAAGCAAGACTGCCAAACGGCCATCAGTGCATCCCAGTTGCACACTCTGCCCACCCGCCCGCACCTGCGCCTGCGCCCGCAGCAGCTGCAGCCCGCCGGGCGGCTGGCCTCCCGGCCCCTGCTGCTTCAGCGCGCGGGTCATGTGGCGCAGCACTGCGCGCGGAGGTGGGAGCATGGGGACAGCCGTGATGAGGCGGCACGGCGACGGGCGACCAGGGCCACCAGCAGGGCCCGCCAGGGGCGACAGACATCTGGCACAAGGTAGCCGCCTAAAAGCCCAGGTGCGACGTGCACCCCTTGCACAACGCAGTGCGACGGTCCAAGACAGCCTGTCCCCAAGTACTGTCAGCAGGTGCCTCTCACCGTGCCTGGGGAAGATGTTGGCCAGCAGGCGGTGCTCCGCCTCCAGCACGCGCACCAGCATCTCCTCGGCGCGCACCTGCGGGCGTGGGGTGGGGGCACAGCGCGCCCCGCCAAGCAAGCCGCTCGACTTGACTTGTGAGGGCTCACGAGCGGAAGTCACAGGGCCCGTGGCCTCTCAGGTGCGCGACTGTGAAAGGTAAACGGCGCCTATCCTCGCATCCCCTCCTGTCCAGACGTCCCATTGTCCCATGCATGAACCAGCACACGCATGGGAGTCGTGATGCCCATGCCCCGACAGCCCGCCCGCTCACCCGGCTGGTGCAGTCCGTCTGGATGACCAGCACCGCAGGCAGCGGGCTGCTGGCCCCCCCTTGCCCACCAGCCTCGCCAGAGCAGCTGCTGGTCCGGGCCCCACCCGCCTCCCGCCACCCAGGCAGCGGCCGCACCAGCACCTCGTGCCAGCAGCACTCGCCCTGCAGCAGCTGCGACGACGAGCCACGGGCCGGGCCATCCACGGCCAGGCCAGCCCCAGCTCCAGCCGGCGGTGCCACCCCAGGCCCGCCGCCGCCGGTGCCGCGCCCCAGCTCGCGGCCGGGGGAAAAGAGAGCCGGCCAGCGGGCCTGCTGCTGCTCCGCCAGCCAGGTCGCCGCCGTGCCCGTGCCCGGGGACGGGGACGTGGACCGCGGGTCTGCGGCGTCGGCAGACCGCCTGCCTGTGGGCCCAGCGGGAGGGTGCTGCTCCCAAGCAGCCCCTCCCATCCTGGAAGGCCCCGACCGGCTGTCCCGTGGCGTGTCGGCGCCCGCAGGCGAGGCCAGGGGCGCGGAGGGGCTGACGCTGGTGCTCCATGGCGAGTCCGGGGCAGCATACTCGCCTGCCCCGCCGGTGCTGGGCGCCGTGGCCCTCCTGGGCATGTTGCGGCCGCCGTCGGGCGGCATGCTGAGCAGCAGCAGGCCGCTGCTGGCCATGATGCTGCGGCCGTGGGGCGTCGGTGGGCGTGACAACCGTATGTCCGGCTGGCTGAGGGGGGCGCCGTCCCAGCCACCGTGGCCCGCGCCCCCCGCGGGGGAGGCGGCGGTGGACAGCAGCGTGTCCTGCAGGTGGGGCACCTCGGAGCTGCTGAGCAGGCTGCGAAGGAGGTTGTACACGCGGTGAGAGTTGCTCCACATGAGGAGCCCGGCGCCGGAGGGCAGGTGGGAGGCACGCCCGGAGGCAGGGCCGTGGTAGGAGGGGTCTTGGGGGGCCAGGGGGTTGACGGCCTGCGGCGCACCACTGCGGGGGCCGGTGGTATACCGGTGCTGCTTGTTGCCTTGCGGGTCGGTGACGGGGTAGGCTGTGCTTGTGGTGGTGCTGCCACGGGAGGCGCCGGCGGGGCCGATGGGCTGGCTGTTGTTGCTGCTGGCGAGGGCGTGGGTGGCGGCATTAGGACTGGGGGCGGACGGCAAGGGGGTGGTGGGGCGGGGCGAGGTTTGCGCGCGAGGGGGCCAAGGGCACGGCCAGGAGCTCAAAAGCACCCCTTGCGCGGAGGGGGCGCCGTCTCCGCCGGCCTGCCCACCGCCAGGCGAAGGGGAGGCAGAGGCATGGGCCCCAGACGCGCTTGCAGCCACGGCCAGTGTGGGAAGCTGGCTGCGAGGCGGCAGCGAGGGGCGGTGCGTGGAGGGTGCACGGAGCCCTGAGCCGTAGATGCCCTGCGCGGGCCCTCCAAGTGTGGGCTCTTCGATCACCCAGCTATCCCAGGCAGGGCCGTAGGCTCCATGGTCCCACGTGTCAGTGGCTGCGCCAGCCGCGTGGCGCCCCGGCAGCAACCCGCCGCCGCCGCTGCTGCCGCCGCGCTCCGACAGGTCCGACAGCAGCATGACAGCGGCGTCGGTGCTGTCGCCGCCCCTGTTGCCTGCGACACCGCTGGGCACGACTGCAGTGGAAGCGGTGAAGATCTCCGTGCTTATCCCGGACAGGGCGCCGGTGGGGGCGCGGAAAGCTGCAGAGACAGGGGTTACACCCAAACAGACCCAACGCGTCAGCACAGGCACAATCGTACAGGGTATGAGGTTTGCAGCTGCATTACAGTCCCAACAGGGTCCCTGAGGCACTTAGTACGGGGCGGTGTGCGGGAGCCTGCAGCGGTACAGCCTGCATGGCCCACCTTTGAACAGCATGTCAGCCTCGTCCCATGCTCCATCGACCTCGTCCCGCTCCAGGGATGACACGTTCCGGCGCATGTAAAATTGCTTCTCGCCTGCTGCTTCGGCTGCCTGTGTGGCACATGCAGCTGCGGCGGCTGCAGCCCCGAGCGTGCCCCCATGCGAGCTGGCGTCCCCGCCTGCGCCGCCCGGCCCCAGTACAGTGAGGGCCAGGCTGAGGGACTGCCGGCCCAGGGAGGCTGGCGGCGGTGGGAGGCCGCGGCTGCCGCGCCCCTCGTCGCCGCCCCGCGGCAATGGGATGAGCCGCTGGGGGTCGGCCGCCAGGGCCAGGGACCTCCGCATCAGGGGGGGAGTGAGCGGTGCCTCTGAGCCCGTGCCTGGCGGCACGCGCAGGAAGCTGAGCGTGGCGGCGCTCCCGTGTAGGTCCGCGACCATGGAGCGCCCCGCGGAGCCCTCCTTCCACAGCGGGCCCAAGCTCTGTGCGTCTGGGCTTCCGGCGGGCGGGGCCCAGCGGTTGGCTCTGCCGCTGTGGAACAGCATCTGGCCCGCCTTGGGGCGGCGTGCGGTGCTCGCGGCCTGCCCCAGAGCCGGGCTGGCCGGGGTGCAGTCCAGTGCGCGTGCAACCACGTCAGTAGGGCGTTCTGCCTCGTCAGTCCCGAGGCTGGAGAAAGCATTGCTCCTGCGCCCGTGGACCAATGTGCTGCCGGAGGCTGCGTATGGCTGTGCTGCCGCCTGGCATACCTGGCCTCCTTCGGCTAAGAGCGGCCCAATAGCAGCTGCGGAGGCCGCCGCTGTACCCGCCGCGGCCTTTGCAGCTGCCGCCGTGTACGGTGACTGCAGCTCATACGTGGAAGCGTCGCCCTGTGCCTGCGGCATGCCGACTGCACTACATGCGTTTGCTGCACCGGCACCGGCGCCCGCACCGGCGCCGGCTCTTGAGACCACCGCCTCCTGCCACGCCTCGCGAGCTCCTTCACTGTGCACCAGAGGGTCAGCAGCTCTGAAATTCCGCTCGCCGCCCGACCAGGTGCCTCTGACCCCCTCCGTCAGTTCCACCGGCGTTGTAAGGGGAGCCTCGGGCCCGGTGGAGACACGCCCAATGTGCGGCAGCAGGCAGGAGGAGGGAGACAGGCTGGGCGGGACGCGCATGACGCCGCGCCACTCCTGCACGCACCCGGAAAGGAGGACGGTGAGGCATCTACATACTTACACGGGCATGTATGCAAGTGTCCGTCAAGCGCTATGATGCCGCCACGTACCAACCTCCACCAGCAGAAACCTGCTGGGTCCTGTACAGCAAAGAGTTACACACGCATATACTCGGACCGCGCGCGTCGACCCGCACCCACCCGGCCCTCAGCCACGGCGCTCAGCGCCTCCTGCAGCTGCTCCGGCGCGAACGCAAACACCCGCTCCAGGGCAGTGCCGCAGCCGTCCCCCGCCCCCACCCCGCACTGCACGGGGAACAGCCCCAGCGACTCGGGCGGGGGGTCAGCCTGCTGGTCGCCGCTGCCGGAGACCAGGCCGCTGCCAGAGGGGACTTCGCCTCCGCCCCCGCCTGCGCCCGTGTCGGCCCAGCGGGGCAGCGCGCTGGCCCTGGGCACTGCGGCTCGCAACTGGAAGCCCATGTAGTGCACGGAGCTGGGGTTCTGGTGCAGCACTT
Source organism: Chlamydomonas sp. KOR1 (assembly GCA_036984285.1). NCBI lineage: Eukaryota > Viridiplantae > Chlorophyta > Chlorophyceae > Chlamydomonadales > Chlamydomonadaceae > Chlamydomonas > Chlamydomonas sp. KOR1. Next base: position 62,473 of record BQMZ01000294.1, on the reverse strand, counting down.
GCCTGCAGCAGGGCGAACTAGGATGAGAGGGGCCTTGCCTAGGAGAGCTGCCGTGGTCCAGTGGGGAAACAAAACGGCGCGTGGCAGTGTAGCACCATAGCGCAAAGTACGGCGCAATCCTGCAGGTAAGCGTGCGTCCTGCCGCTCGGGCACATCAACAGCCAAGCGTCGCGACCGCAGCATCCCCCGGCCCGATGCCCACTTACACACCCGCCCACGACACCTGCTTGCCGCACCCTGTCAACCTGCTTGCTTGTATTCTTGCTTGCTTGTTACTGCTTAAGGCTTTTTCGCCTACTCCCGCACCGCATCCACAACACCCGCCCACGACACTGCCCTGCCCGCCCGCCCGCCCGCACTAGCCCTACCCCTGTGCGTCGAAGAGCGTTACGATGGACGGCATGTGCGACATGACTGCGGCATCCAGCTGCAGCCGCGCCGCCAGCTGCTTGGACTGGCACGGTGCGTCCAGCTCCAGCACCAGCGCGGGAAGCAGCAGCAGCGGGCGGGGGGAGGCGGGGGCGGTGGAGGGGGCGGCGCCTCCGGGGCGCTCCGTGACGCTGTAGGCGCAGGGCGTCATCTGGCGCCGGACGCAGCACCGCGGGGCAGCAGCGGAAGAGTGCAGCGGCAGTACGCGAGCCATTTAGTCAGTTAGCAAGCCAACCATCAGGGCCCAAATCACCAGGGCTCAAGTCAACTGCGACGCGCGAGTCAGGCAGCGCCTTCCTACATGTGCATTTGCCCACGCCACATGCACGGACATGGATACACGCCGCCCAGCCAGGGGCTTGCTGCAGATCGACAGCGGGCCCCCCAGCAAGGTGCAGGCCAGGCGCTGCCCCGTGCTGGCCCCGTGCCGCGTGGCCACGCCCCACGTACCCGCAGCGACAGGTAGGAGTGGTCCACCCAGAAGTCGCCCGGCAGGAAGTGTGCCGCGGGCGCCGCCTGCCCGCATAGCAGCTGCCTGCGAGGCCATCGGGCGGCATGTGGAACAGGCGGGGCAACGCAAGGGATCTGGCCGTCTGCCATCGCTAGCGACTTCAGATTTTGCTTTCCCAAGCCAGGTCCGCAGCACCTTCCAGATCAGCAGCACCTTTGCTCCCTGCATCACCCGCATGGCCGTATTGCCGGGCCTGCCCGTCATCCCCTTCCCGCGCGCACTTGGTGAAATCGCGGAGCAGCGCGGGCAGCATGGCGTCCCTCGCACAGCTGTCAGCCAAGAAGTGCAGCAGCAGCGGCAGGTGCTGGTCCTGGGGCTGGCCGCATTGGGGCAGGGAGCGCACACGCAACGAAGGGTGCGTCAGGGTCAGGGAGGAGGTCAGGTGGCACGCAGTACCCCCAGCTGCTCTGGCAAGTGGTGCTGCAAGGTCGCCAGTTGCGGGTGAGCCCAGGGGCTCTCAGGTATGCCCGGTATTGCTGTGCAGTGGGGAACGCGCATGGAGGTGTATTGCTCTGCACATGGTGCGTACGGCAGCGGCAGCGCAGCACCCACTGGCACTGGCACGCGCTGGCTGCAGACCGCACCGCGTGGCCGCCCGCGCTGCAGGCCTCGGTGCCTTGCTGTCGGTTTACAGCTGCCGGCGGTTTTGGCTGCCGTTCGCTGAGCAAGTGCTGCGCCGCGGTGTTGAGGAACATACAGCCCAGCGCCACGGCGCCCCCGTCCATCCCGAGGCACAGCACCTGGGTGCCGCCGCACAGGGCCGCCTGGGCCGCGGGGCCCACAGCCTCGAGGGCCAGCGTGCGCACTGTGCAAGCGCCTTGCAACCCAGATGGCTTTGATGAGCCTTGGATGTGACCAGCATGGGGTATGGACCGGGGCCCATGGGCGGCGCTGCCCAGGGGTGGCCGAGCTGCAAGGCTGGCTGCCAGGAGGGCTCCACGGACACCACGCACAGCACAGCGACGGGCTCGGCGACATCTGCTAGCGTGGATGAGAGGGAGTTTTTGTCCACGACTGCGAGCTCTGCGGGTAAGAATGTGTGAACGTGTTATTGCAGGGGGAAGGGCTGAAGTTACGGAGGGTGGGTGGGTGGGTTGGGGGGCGGGAGGTCGCAGCGAGTGTGGGCAGGAGGGGCAGCGAAGCTGATGCCCTAGGCCGCGAGGACTTCTTAGCGCCCAGTCAGCACGCCCTGTAGGTGCTTTCGTTGTTGCAGAGGGGATTAGCCCCTTTTATATACCTTTATTTGTGGATGTAACGCCCAGTAGGGATTTCCTCCACGAGGCATGTTCCGGTTGAGCGGTTTTGCTGCTGTCCACCACGCCAACATCGCCGGTTGCCGGCGGGCCATCCTTTTGGGCCACATCCGTTACTGTGAGAATGTTTGAGGACGAGGCAGCGGCCCTCTCCTGCGCAACACTTGGACAGTTGCTGCCGCGCTTCCCGCAAGAGAACACGCAGCCCATCGACTGCGTTCGCAGATGGTGGAAACAATGCTGCGGAAATTGCAAGGGGCATCAGTTCCCCACTTTCGCGAGGGCTAGACAAGCTTCCCCGCGCTGACAGTTTCGCCCATCTGTGGCAGAACACTAGCCTGCTTGAGCAGTCATGCTCAACAGAGTTTACAAGGCATTTTAAAGGTATGTTAGGACACCGTTGCACCAAGCACATGATACACATGGCGCGTGCGTTAGTCATCGCCAGAGTGCCTGCCAACTGCCTTGGCAGTCTACCCAAGCGCCAGTGGCGTGCGAAGGGTGGTTACATGCCACAGACGCTGGATTCCCCGCCGTATCTGTTAAAGAGTGGCATAGGTTGGTCTCTGGGCACATGTCTGCACTTCCCCTGTTGCTCATCATAGTGCAGGCGGCTGCAGAGCACCAACCTGTCTGCAGGTGCACTCCTTGGTCCGGGACCAGCGTACCATCAAACCGGTGCGAAGTATCCACACACAGTCCTACTTGACCTTTGCGGCCGGGCACCTGCCGTGAGCGAGCTGTCACCCCCTCATCCCGACTGGTGGGCGCGTGTCCCTGCGGCCAGGTCTGACCAACTGATTGGAAGCATCGAAAGAAACAAGTTACAAAGCATACCTGACGCCCTCTCGGAGTGGCGGGCGTGGTACGACACCCCGACCGGAAGGGGTCCCCATGAAAAAGATTCAGACCAGACTAGTGATGCCTGCCTGCCACAGGGCAGCATGTGATCCTGCCTTGCCGGTTGCATGCCAGTTGGACTGCGTTCACGTTCCGCGCCCCGCCACCCACATCTCAACCCTGTTAAACACAAAGCTGTGACGTGGTACTGCGGCATTGGTCTTGATGGAGGTGTTGACATGGCCCGCGTCGTCTCCCGCAGCTAGACAAACAGAACGCGTGCGGCTACCCTTGCAAACGCACCTGAGTGCCACCCACATGACCAACGCCAACATCCACCGCACGGGAGATCTCCCCTGATCCAGCGCTACCCGTACAAGCAGAACTCTCGCAAGAAGGCCAACAAGTCTGCTGTGGGCCCATGGGTCGGCCGCAGGCCCTGGAACACTGCCACCGCCCGCGCCATGGCGTCAAGCTGCACCAGGCTGTACGACATGACGCCCAGCCGTACAGCGGCTGCCAGCTCGTCCAGCCACTCCGGCTCCGGGGCGACAGGCGGCGAGGCGCCCGCCAGCGTTGATGCGATGGATGTGAGGCGTTCGGGCGGCATGGAGGCCAGCTGCGGGCCGGTGGAGGCGTAGAACGCCTGCAGCAGCGCCGGCGGAGGCGCGCCGCCCAGGCGAGCCATGCCGCACACCAGCGCCTCCAGCTGCGCCGAGGTGAGACCCCGGGTCGCTGTGACGCCGGGCCTGCCGTGGACGCAGCTGCGTTGCCCGACCCCGCCCGCGCCGCGGCCGCCTGCGCCTGCGCCATGACCCGCAGCGCCGCCGCCCCGCACCGCTCCACCCATGCGGCGCCCGGCGCGTGGCCCAGCGCCCCCAGCGCGCCCACCAGCTCGCACAGCGCGTCGGCGGGCATGAGCGGCAGCCAGGCTGCCACGTGGCGGCACAGCGCGTCGTACCAGTCGGGGTTGCTCACGCGCGCGTCCAGGTCCACCAGCGCCTGCAGCACCAGCACCAGCACCAGCAGCAGCAGCAGCAGCAGCAGCGGGGGGGGGCGTTGGGTGGTCGGGTGGGCTGCTTCACTGTGCGCAGTGCTCCTGCGGCATGCTACTTGACGGCGTCATGAGCACGCTGGCCAACAGTGTGAGGAGCTCTGCAGCCGCCAAGGGCCAAGGGCACTGCACAGGCCCCCTCCTGCTTCCACGGCATGCGCCCGAACCCCCGCAGCCCGGCGCAGCGGCTGCACCCTGCGCCCCGCGGCCCCACCTTGAGCAGCGCCGCCACTCCCTGGCCGTCCAGCGCCCCCACGCGCGCCCCTAGCACCGTCAGCGCCTCGCCCAGCCACTCGGCGGGTGGGGGCCGCCGCAGCGCCGCCAGCACGCTCAGCAGCGACACCAGGTCCCGCGGCTCGAAGGCGGGCAGCAGCGGCCGCGCGGCGGACAGCGCCGCGGACAGCCAGACGGGGTCGGGGGCCTGGGGCGGTGGCGGATATGGTTGTGCGGCGTAGGGCGTCAACACGGTTGTACTGGGCGGGTGTGACCACGTGTGGCTGGGCGGCAGCTTGCATAGCTTTACGAGAAACGAAGCGACCACAGCGGCACCACTGACGCACCACTGGCCCTCGCCACCGCTACCACCGCTACCACCGATCCCCACCAACATCTATCCGCAGCCAGTCCCCCCCCCCCTGCCCACCTGCCCCAGCTCCGCCACCGCCCACAGGGTTGTGGCCAGCAGGTCGGGCGGGAAGGAGGGCAGCGCGCCGCGCACCGCCGCCATGTAGCGCTGCATCCAGTCGGGCTGGGGGACAGCGGCGGGGTAGGGGAGGGGGGTGCTTGGGGCACAAGAGTGGAGCGGCTTGCGGGCAGAAGCGTACAGCAGAAACAAGTAGCCAGGAGCACGCGGGGTAGGGATCGAGGTTGGTTCAAGTCCTTTTTCTACGACCACACACAACAGTCACGCTGCCCACCTCGGGCCTACTGTGCAGCTTGGCCAGCGCGTAGCCCACCGACGCCAGCTCCTGAGCGGTCAGCGGCCGGGCCCCGCCGCCCACACAACCGCTGCTCGCCCCGGCGCGTCCCCGCCCCGCCAGCCCCTGTGCCGCCGCCCGCTCGGCACCTCCGTCCTCTGCGCCAGACGCTCCTTCCTCTGCCGCCGACGCCGACGGTCCCCCCACCTGGACCGACACACGCGGCAGCCCTGACCCAACATTCCCCGCACCCTCAGTCCCAGCCGCTGACCCCGGCGCCCTCGCTGGTTCTGGCGCCGTTGCCGCTGCCTCCGCCTCCGCTGCCTCCGCCGCCGCCGCCTCCAGGTGCGGCCGCAGTCGCTCCGTGATGGCCTCCGTGAAGCGGTAGCTGGGCACGTGGCCCAGCCGCGCCACCGTCACCAGCAGCAGCACCACGTCAGACGGGGACGTGGCCGCCAGCCGCCCGCCCGCCGCCGGCCCCGCCGCCGCCGCGTCCAGCATCTCGTCCAGTACGGAGCCGCCCACGTGGCAACCCAACCGCTGCAGGCAGCCCAGGCAGTAGCTCAGCTGCTGCGGCTGCAGCTGCGGGAGCGTCAGCTGCACCGCCTGCACGGCGAGAGAGGCCCACGTGCCGCGGGGCTCCGAGACCCGGTGCCCAAAGCGCACCAGCGCCCACAGCGCGTTGGTCAGCTGCTGCGGGGGCAGCGTCAGCAGGTGCGGCTGCAGCGCGGACGCCGCCGCCGCCGTCCACGCGAAACCCGGCGGGCGGTAGTTGAGGGCCGCCAGCGTGAACAGCGTGTTGCACAGCTCCTGGGGAGGAGGCGGCAGCACCGCACCTGCCGCATCCATAGCCGTGCTGCCGCTGGGTCCTGCCGCAGCAGCAGCTTTATTGTTCCGGGCTGCTGCTGCTGCGTCCTCGACGCGCTGCCCCAGGTCTGCCGCCAGGGCGCCCTGCCAGCCGTACCCTGGGAGGGCGTCCCGGGCGCCCAGCACACGCAGCAGCTCCACCAGCACCTCGGGAGGGCAGGAGGGCAGCACGCCACGCAACGCCGTGTGTGCGGCGGCGCACAGGGGCGGGGGCAGCGCCAAAGGCGAAGCCGGCGGTGGGGGCGGCGGCACGAAGGCTGTCGCAGCCGCAGACGGAGCGACCGCAATCGGCGTGCTTGGCCCCGTCCCTGCCCCTGCCGCCGACGCCGCTGCTATCCGCTTCGCCCACGCTGGCACGTTGGTCCCGTCCGGTGCCGCGAACGCTTCGCGTGGCGTGGCAGCAGGTGCGGCCTGCAGCTGGGGCGGCGGCGGCGATTGCAACGCCTGGGCCGGGGCGACGGGCACTGCTGCAAGGGCCGCCACAAGCTGCTCCGCCGGAAGCCCCGGCAGCACAGCCGCCAGCGCCTCGGCGGCGGCGGCTCGGGCCCTTACGGCGTGCTCGTACGGCAGCAGGTGCTGCGCCGCCGCCAAGCAGCGGCACACGTCGAGGGGCTCCCGCAGCGCGGTCAGCAGCGCGGCGGTCAGCTGGCGCTCCAGGGAGGCGGCGGCGCAGCCCGGGGCCAGCGGAGGGCAGCGGAGGCGCGCCGCTGCAACAAGGCCATCCAGGTACAGCAGCTCGGGTGCGGACTGCTGCAGCTGAGGTCTATCCCGCTGCTGCCGCTGCACGTTGGCTGCTGACCAGCCCTGCTCAGGCGGGTCGGGCAGCAGCGTGGGTCCATGGAACAGTAGGCTCGCCGCTAGGTGGGCCACTGCCGGCCTCTGCGGGCCGTTTGGCAGTGCTGCGACGGCCCTCAGGGCCCTGGCGGCGGCGGTGGCGGCGGCGGGCGACGGACCGGCGGCGGCTGCCCCCGCCCCCGCAGCGTCCCTCCCGCCCGCCGCCTGGTGCGCCCCACCGCCGGGCTCCAGGTGCTCGGGCAGCGCCAGCGGCAGCGGGCCGGGCCTGGGCAGCACCCCTGCCGCCGCAAGCAGCGCTTCCACCGCCGAGGACGGCATGGGCGGGTCCAGCAGGCACGGCTGCGTGGGGCCGCTGCCCACCAGGTCCACACCCGGCACAGCACCCACCGGGGGGCTCGCGCCGCCCACGGGCGCGCCCTCCGCGAGCCCAGCTGCACCCGGTACCCCCCAGCCGCCACCAGCACCGGCCCCTGCCTCCACAGCGGTTCTGCTGCGCCCCCGATCTACGCCTGCAGTGGCCGCCGCTGCCGCCAGGTTGGCATCCCGCTCGAGGAGGGACCCGGCTGCCGCCGCCACTGCAGCAGCGCTCTCCAGGCAGCCCATGGCGTCCCGCGAGTCCAGGGGACTCCCCTGCACCCCTGAGCCCACCCCGCTAACCGCTGCCGCCACCTCTAGCCTGCCGTACAGGCGGCGCAGCAGCTCCGACGGCGGCAGCACCAGCAGCACGCCCGGCTGGGAGGCCCCGGAGGCCGTGAGCCCTGCGACCGCCTGCGGGTCACAGAGGATGGAAGGTCGGTATGAAGTGCTTGCAGGCCACTGGGTGCACCCGTGCTGCTTGACCAGCAGGGAGCTGTCATGACGCTGCCCAGGCTGCTTGGCTACGCGCATGCCTCTGTCGCACAGCGCCGTCAAGCACGCACCTCTACCCGTCACCGCACCCACAATTCCGCCCTACCGGTGCCCATGCCTTCCACATGCTCCGAGGCTGATTGGTAAACCCCGTCATCACGTCCCAGCCAGGAGGCCACACCGGCGCCTACCATGAACGCCGCCGCCGCCTGCCCCGCGTCCAGCACCCCCACGCCGCCCGCCAGCGCCTCGAACGCCTCCGCCAGCCATGCGGCGGGCGGCGGGGGCGCCAGCCGGGCCAGGGGGCTGGCCAGCAGCCGCAGCAGCCAGCACAATAGCACGGGGGGCAGCGAGGCCAGGCGGCCGGCCGTGGCGCGCAGCACGGCGCCCAGCAACGGCTGCAGCAGCGCAGCGGAAGGGCCCGCAGGGGCGGGCGCAGAGGGGCGGCTGCGGGGGCCTGGACTGCTCCCAGATACGGCTGAGTGTGACCTTGAGTCGGATGCTGTGGTGCTTCTGGTGCTGCTGGCCGGGGTGTGGGCTAGTGGTGGTAGGTGCGGCCGAGCGGCGTGCCATGGCGCGTGGGGCGCCGCGCGTCGGGTCTGGACGGCGCGCGAGAGGAGCAGGGGACGGTCAGCAAGACGCCTTGGTGATCGCGTTTCTAGGCTGCAGCACGCATGCATTACTTGTAGGATGGCATGCGCATAAGAATTGTGTGGGCGGGACGACAAGGCCGAGAAGCATCTCGGTGGCCATCAGCAGGGCGCTGATCCGTACGCCGGGCAGTTTAACATGCTTTTGTCATGTGAATTTTGTTGTGGGCATAAGCGGGATAGGCGACTTGCCTGTCGGCCGTGCGGAGCGCCCAGCTGCCGCGTGCCCGCACGCCCCGGGCGGCTGCGAGCTGCCGTTGCCAAGGGCCCCATTGCTGACATCATTCAGATCATTTTCAAGTATATCTTATGCACTGACTTATCCAGTATTAATTGCGAAGGAAGGGGCAAGGGCCAGGGCAAGGCCCACCCAATTTATTAGCTGCACCTGGTAGCAAGTGCTCTCAAACTACGGACCTCTACTATAAGCCGCTATGCATAGATTCAGCAGTTGCACAACAGATCGGCTGTCACTGCGAGCAGTCCACTTTGAGCAGGTGAACCATGGGGCGACGCTGTCGAGCGCCGTTCCGAATGGGCCGAGTGCGCATTCGGCTACAGTAATTTTTTCACTAGCACATCAAAAATAACCTACACACAATTCACTCTGAGCTGGGTGTTGTAGGGCCTTTAACAAGCAACCTTCGTCAGAGAGCGTTTGGGCTATCCTCTATTAGCAGGCTGTGATCAAGTGAGGCAAATTTACTACTTTGCGTCACCAGGGGAGGCAAAAGCTACACCATTCGGCTTGACGTTGGTTCCGCTCCGACTCTTAGACAAGTTCAGCTGGCTAAGCTGTACGTGGAGCAAATACCACAACGCCTTGTTGCATATCTTGTATAATACAAGGCCGCAGAGGAGAAGGGTTCGCAAAGCCGGCGCGACAGAACGGGCCGGTGGGCCTAGCATTGGACCCCCGGCGCAACGATGCCTACGCGCGGCCTGGACAGTGCTACAGCACCTCAACGTATTACCTGATACCACACATCGCGGTTGTAGCAGCCGGAACACCTGAGCCATGCCTTTGCCTGCGGAGGCGTGACCCAACACCCTAGATGCCAGCGGCCGCGGCAGTCATGTCAGCCATGCCCAGCCTGACGGTCAACGGCGCAACGCATGGCGGGGGGCGCAGCCGCGGCGGCAGCGGGGGCATGGGGGCGGCCGCGGGGGTGGCCCTGGCGTCGCCCAACTCCACCTCGGAGCGCATGTACAGCGCCAAGCAGCTGACAGACGCCCTCAGGTCGGGGCTGGCAGCGGTGAAGGAGCAGCTGCAGGTGCGGGGGCCTAGCGGGGGCGGGCCGGACGGTGGCGGGGACGAGGGTTGGGCAGGGTTGATGTGGCTGAGGGCTGCTGGCGTACAAGAGTGCATGGTGCCCTGCTGGCGCACGCCGCCTGCTGCCGCGTAGCCTCCTTGGGTATGAAGGGTGCGGCGCTGTACCCCAATGGGGGCCGCTCGTGAGGCCTTGTCGAGGCCGCCGTGGGGCACAGCTACGGAGCTGCTCCTGGCGGAGGGGCTGCAGCACCCGCTGCTGGTGGTGCCCAGCCAAGCGGCAGGGGATGCAGTGCTGTGTGCGGTACGGTGCCGCGTTGTTCATCACAGAGGGCCAGGAGGGGCACGCAGCGGCCCCGGGGGCCCAGCGGCCGCTGCAGCTCCAGCGGCGCCAGGACGCTGTGTATGTCCTGCATGGCCTGGCCTCCGCGCCGAGGCCACCGCTGGCCACCGCAGCACGCCCAACCGCATACCGCCTACCAGCCTGCAGCCAGCCAGCCCCACACCTTTGCAACCTTCCTGCACCGCCTGCAGCATCTCCTTCACCCAGATACCGGTCCTAGCACTGCCTCGCACTGCGACCGGCAGACGACGGCCGTCCCACTTGACGGCTCCGCGCTTGCTAGCAAGTTGCTCCTCACCTCCCACGCGCCAACATGAAACCCACGCATGCCGACTCTTGGACGCTGCCCCCCCTGCCCCCTGCCCCCTGCCCCCTGCCCCCGCCAGGTGCTTGCCATCCTGGACGGCACGGCGCTGTCGTGGCCGGGCGTGTCGCAGGCGGTGGACGACATGGAGTTCCTCACAGACATGTGCAGCCAGACCACCAACAAGCTGGAGGCGGGGAGCAGGAAGCTGCAGGTAGCTGCGTGGCGCTGGGAGCAGGGTCGGGCGGCGGGGCACGGGGGCGCAGCAGGCTGTCCAGGGCTGCAGCCAGGGATGAGGCCCAGGTGGCACGATGCTGGCGAACCAGGCTGTTGGCTGTGGCGTGTGGGGTACGGCGATGGGCTGGTACGGAGGCTAGGCCCGGCGGGCTGCCTTGCTGGTGCACCACCCCTGCCCTGCACATGCCATGGAGCTGCACCGAGTAACCACCTCACTGCTACCATAAGGTAGGCCAAGGTGCCTGTCCGTCCATGACGGCCATGCTCCGAGTGCCCGACCCATGTCGCACTGCACAGCCGGTACCGCCGTCGTACAGGGTCCGCCAGGTCATAGCCTCGGCAGCCCACACGCACCAGGCCCCGAGGCACATCCACCGCCCTGCAACTGCCCCCCAACCCCCGCCCCCTGGCCCCCGCCCCGCAGGCCCAGCTGGATGAGTCCCGCGCCGAGGCCACCTCCCTGCGCGAGGCGCTGGGCGGCAGCCAGGCGCGGGCGGAGGCGCTGCAGGTGTCGCTCAACGGCGCGTCCAAGGAGCTGCGGGACACGCGGGCGGCGCTGGACGACGCGCGCAGGGAGCTGCAGCAGGTGGCCGGGGGCGGGGGGGGAGGTGGAGGGCGTGTATGGGTGGGCGGGTAGAGCAGTGGTGGTGGTGATACATGGCCTGGGGTGAGGAGGAGGGTAGGTGGTGGTGGGGAGGGCGGGTGGCGGGTGGGATGCCATCCGGCCGTGGGCAGGGCAGGCTGCGATGCAGACACCACAAACGAAGGGCGAGGTCCAGGTAAGGGAATGCCAACCCGTACCTACTGCTTGGAGCCGTATGACCAGCAAGTACCAAGCTACTTGGCTTCTCGTACTTACCTCCACCCACGCCTTGCTGTTTGCGACCTGCCCGGCCTCACCTCCTCACCCTCCTGCCCCCCGCAGACCCGGCAGGAGGTGTGGGCGCTGGAGAAGCAGCGCGCCGACGTGGCCTCGGAGCTGGACCGCACCAAGCAGGACCTGGACTACAGTGAGGGGGAGCTGCGCACGGCGCGGGTGGGGAAGGGGGGGCCTGGGAGGGCAAAAGGAGGGGTGGGACCAGAAGGTATGGGGGAGGGGAGGGGTTTGTCGGGTGAGGTGCGTTAGTGATGCACTAGTGCCGGGGTGTGTAGGCCCCGCTTCAGTCAGCAGGTAGCTTGAAGCACAAGGAGCTGCATGATGTCTAGGCTGTTCGACACACCACGATGTCAAGCGTGTAAACCAGCAATTAAAGCAACGTATTAGACAGGTGTTAAGGATGATCCCCGTGATGGGACACCCCTGGTGGCCAGCAGCATAGTGCCTGGTGAGCTGGTATGTGCCTCACCTTGGTCAACGTCATCGCCCCCGTCGTATTCGCCGTATGTAAAATAACCTGGAGCGTCTGCGCCGACGCCTAAGAAGTGATGGCGCGACTGTATTCCTCACCTGGACAGGACATGTCTCCTGGCACTGGCACACCCGGACCCCTTTCCTTCTGCTGGACCTCCTTGCCCAGCCACCACACACGCGCACACCTCCGCTCTCCCAACCCGCCCGCCCAAACCCCTCTCTTGCTTCCCCTCAGGCCACTGTGTCGGAGCAGTCCGAGGCGCTGTCGGGCCTCAAGGAGGAGCTGGCCGCCCGGCGCTCCGACGTGGGCCACCTGCAGGCCATGGCCAAGGAGCTGCGGGGGGCGGGGGAGGCGGCCAGGGCGCAGGCGGCCGCCAACCAGGAGGCGCTGGCGGCGGCGCAGGCCACGCTGCAGCACGTGCGGGGCGAGAAGTGAGCACAGGGGGCGGGTTTGTGCGTGTGTGTGTGGGGGGGAGGAGGAAGCGGTGGGGGAGGACAGGGTAACTCAGGGTTGCAGGGCACGTTGTTTAGTTTGGGGCCCGGCGGGTTTGAAGGATGGAGGATTCCGTGCGGGTGTGTGGAGACAGGCGGGCAGGCGGAGGGGCTCGAAAGCTACGGGGCAGGGCGCTGGGGTGCACAGCGCTCGTTGCTTGCGCCCCTGCAGAGCTGTCGACACTCCTGGGCCGCACCGTGGCCCGGACCGCGCCGGCCACGACCCCATGCCTCCCGGCAGCAACCGCGACCACCACGTGCCCCCTGGCCCCGGGTGTTGTTGGCACAATGCCTGCGGGCCGCGTGTGCTCCTGCTCGCACGCCCCGCCACAGTCTAGCGGACTTGACCAGGTTCTTAAGCCACTTTATTTTTGGGGAGCTAGTACGTGGGCTATCCATGTTGACTCGATGCACGCCTTGACCTCCTCCCCCGCCTGTGGCCGCCCCGCGATTGGCTCCCAGGCAGCACTACGAGAAGGAGTGCGGGCGGCTGGCGGACGAGGCGGCGCGGCTGGGGTCGGAGCTGGAGCGCGTGTCGCGGGAGGTGGCGCGGCTCAAAGAGTGGAACGACGTCATCAAAAAGGTGGGCGGACACCAGGGGGGAGGGGCCGTGGGGTGCAGCGTGGGCGCGTGGCTGCTGCCCCACCATTTTGAGGCGGGCTCTGCTCTTGGCTTGGTGTGCCGGGGTGGGGCACGCCTGTCTGCGTGGTGTACATCACACTGGCCACAAAAAGGTTGGCTTCCGGTCGCTCGTCGATGCTGCTCTCGGCCCTCCGTATGCCGCGTGGGATGCCGCCCCCATAGGGGCCTTCCTTCCTTGTTGACCAAGTTGCGCAACCCCAGCCCCTACCACATCCTTGTCCAGTACGCGCCGGTGCTCTTGTCCTGCAACCGCGACACCCCCCTCGTCCCCGCCAACCCCAGGTGGAGGCCGACAAGCTGCGCGAGGAGCAGGAGGCGCACGCCCGCAGCCGCACGGAGGCCACTGCGCGCGGCGTGGCGGGCGAGCGGGCCGCGGACAAGCTCAAGGCCGAGATACGGGCACGGGACGTGAGTGACCGCAGGGGGCGGGCAGGAGTGGACAGAGAGCAGGGGTGTGGGTTCGGGGCCTAGGAGTGAGGTGGCGGCGCGTTGACAGACGGGCAGGCATTGGGGTGCGCTTGCGGGCGGGGTGCAGAGAGAGCAGGGCAGCTTGAGAGGGGCTGCTGGCACTGCCGCCGCTGCTGCTCCTCCGGGTGGGAGGTGCTGCCACTGGGGAGCAGGATTTTAGCCGGGGTCAAGCTCTGCTGAGCATTTGGTAGCGACGTGCTGCTGCCCCCTCCCCCCGTCGCCCCCTGGACCAACGCAGGAGCGCATCTCCGCCCGCGACACGGAGATTGAGAACCACAAGAAGGCCGCCTCCCTGCTGCAGCTGCAGGTGGGGGAAGGGAGGGGTACGCGTAAAGCACGAGGAAACCGTGTGAGGGGTCAGGGAAGCACGGAAACGCTGATGCCTGCACGCGAAGAGGAATTTGGTTGACCGGACGAAGCATGAACAGCAGGTGCATACCTGAAAATCCAAGGCGGAAGGGGGGGGGGGGGCGGACGTGGGTCATGGCGGCGGCGGGCGGTGCCGCGTACCTAGGATGCGGGCCTTTGTTTGGGGCCGTTGCCCTGTGGCCTCACAGACCGTGTACTGCGGCGGCGCTGGGCGCGTAGCACCACCTCGTCCTGGAATTATCAGCACCCATTCAGATGCATGGCGTCGGGCTGCCGTCCCTGCACATAGCCTCTCCGTCCCGCTCTGTCTCTGGCCCCCGCAGATCAAGGACCTGCAGAAGCAGCTGTCCGCCGCCCAGGGGGACCTCAAGGGGGCGGTGGCGGCCCGGGAGGAGCAGCGCGGCGCGGTGGCGCGGCTGCAGGTGGGGCAGGGGCCGGAATAGGGGCCGGGGGACCGCTCGCGGGCACGCGCACAGACAGATAGGTGCCAGCAACCCCGGTCAACGCCCTCGTCACACGCGGCAGCGTGTCCCTGATACCCCTCACCTACTCCCCCCAACCTACGCCCTCCCCTCCTCGGCCACCTCCCCCACTTTTCCGCGTCAATAATACTTTGGTTTCCCCTCCCCTGGCCACCTCCCTGAAAACTGGCCTCCCCAGCAACCCCTTCCCCCACGCCTTCACACATGCCCCCCCCACATGCCCCCGTTGTGTCCCCAGGCCGACCTGCAGCGCATGCGGCTGGAGGTGGCTCAGCGCGACAAGGAGCGCGCCCTGGCGGAGTCGCAGGCCAGGGAGGCGGCGGCGGCGGAGCGGGCCAAGGTGCAGGTGGGCCGGGCGGGGCGGGCGGGGCGGCGGCAGGGCCACGGGACGAGGCGAGGCGAGGCGCCCATGCAAGCCGCTGCTGCTGCGCTCATCGATGTCACAGGAATGCCCAGGCGCGCACGCAGAAGGCACTGGCGTGCCCTGTCCTTGACTGCTTTCAGGCATATACAGCTAATCGGTTCGCCTCGGAGGGACCTGTTGGCCCCGTTGGTGCCATGTGCAAGTTGTGCGTATACCCGTCCCTCTTCGCCCTCTCCCTCCCCTTCCCCTGCGCCGCGCAGTCCAAGCTGGACGAGGCGGTCAAGGAGGCGGCGCTGGCCCGCACCCTGGCGGAGGGCTGGCAGCGGGACGTGCGGGAGGCGGAGAAACGCACAGCAGCTGAGGCGGCCAAGGGGGCGGCCCTACACAAGGAGCTGCAGGTGGGGCAGGGGGAGGGGCGCGCGGAGGGAGCGGGGGGGGGGGCGGGAAGGGGGGCTTGCAGAGCTCTTGACTCCTGGGTATTTCTGGGGTCAGGTAAGGAGCGTAGGAGGGGGCCTCCCATGAGGCTGCCCAAGTTGCGCACAAAGTCGGGGTCTTGAACACAAGCTCCCGGCTCGGGGATGAGCCGTCCACGGAAGGCACTACCCGGTATGCATCTCAAGGCTATCTTGACTTGCGAATAAAGCGAGCGACCTGCGCGTGAACCGCGCATTCTGCCTCTTACTCCGTCTGACGTGCACACCGCATAAGGCATCGCCAACCCCGGACTGGCGCCACTCCACCCCCCCTCCACCCCTCCCGTACCACACCCCCGCCCCCGGGATGGGATGGGCTTATTATTTTAAGCGTCATCATCGACCATGTCGATTGGAGGACTTCATCTGGTGTCCTACCGCCTTACCCCCGCCCCCGAGCCCTCCGACGCCCTGCACTGCCGCCCTCGCTCCCCCTCGGCACCCCCTCCCCAGGCGCTGCGCGACCGGCTGAGCGGGCAGCAGGTGGAGAGCGTCCGCAGCGGGGCGGCGGCTGAGCAGCAGGTGGCGTCCCTGCGGGAGCAGCTGGCGGCCAAGGACGAGGAGGCGCGGCGGGTCAAGTATGACGCGGCGTCGGTGCAGATGCAGCTGGAGAAGGTGCGGCAGGGAGGGGGGGGGGTGGCGCGGAGGCCCTTGCTGACGCAAGGGTGCATGGGCTGGCGGCACGGGCAGCAGGCGAGGCCCTCGGGGGATAGCAAAGCACCAACCAGGACCCTGCTTGTCCGTGAGATGCAAGGGGCCGCAAGGGCGTGGCGCTTTGTGTCTCGGAGCTGCTGGCCAGCCCGCCGTCCACCCCATGCCCCTGAGTGTGTGCCCACCTTGCCCGCCGCCGGCCGGCACCCGCAGGCCATCGAGCGGCTGCAGCGGGAGGTGGACGCCAGCGCGCAGGAGGTGGCCCGCCTCAAGGTGGGGGGAGCAAGGCGGAGGGGTAAGGGTGGAGGAAGGGGGTGGCCACAAAGTTGTGATTCCAGTGCCGGCGGCCGTGAGTATGAGTGCGGACGCAGCAGCGATGACACGGCCCTGGTGGGTGGGGGGGTGCGGGGGGGACAAGGGCTTGTCGGTCGCTTGCATGGCACGCCAGTTTCCTCACCACGCGTTTCTAGGACCCCCTCCTGCTTCTCACGCCACCCCCCACGCCACCCCCCACGCCACCCCCCAGGCCGCCGAGTCCGAGGCGCTGTTTACCCGGCTGCCGCCCGTGGCGCAGCGAGCGCTCGCACCCCCAGGGGGCCCAGGCGGCGGGGGCGGGGGCAGCTCTATCCATGAAGACTTGGAGGCGCTGCGCAGGTGGGGCCTGTGGGGCCGCGTGGATACACGTGCAACACCGTGGGGGCACACACTGCACCGAGGCACGTACACCGAATATAAGTGGCAGGAAAGCCGGGCCGGGTAAAGCACATCTTCCATGACTCGCCAGCTCTGGGGCACGCGGGGATGGACGCGCGTTCCGCACCCGAGGCATGGCGCACATCCAACCTCATTGCCGTGCAACGAAACATTATCCCATCTGCGACCTGGCAGTAGCCAATGCTCAATTCTCCGCTTCCGCTCAAGAGTCCGCTGCCCCCTTAGGCCCTTACCCCACCCCCACCCGCTCGCTCCCTGCACCCCAGGGCGCTGCGGGAGCGCATGGCCGCCCCTGCCTCCGGCGTGGTGTACAGCGCGGGGGCCTCGCTGCCCGTGCTGCCGGGCGGGGCGCCGGGGGGCCACATGCAGCGGGGTGCGGCGACGGCGGCGGCAGCGGCGGCGGCGGCGCAGCAGAGCCCGGGGGAGCGGCCATCGCACTTGCGGAACAAGACCCGGTGACGGGGTGTGACACGTGTGGACGGACCACTCGGCAGCAGCGGCGGCAGCAGCGGGCGGCGGTGGACTGAGTGCATTGGTTTTATTGACGTTGGCTGTGTTGTTGTGACCTTCACAAGTGTTGTAACCTCGACAACAGAGTGAGGGCTGACCTGACGCGTGAGTGGTCCTGGCCGAGGCGGCCAAAAGGGCCACATACGAATGCAGGATGTTTTTACACTCGCTTGCCCTGCCCAACGCGGCACAGGTCTTGTTGCGTGCGGTTTGAGTTCGGCACCGCATTGCGTTACAAACGAATACGGTACACGAGACATGGGTTTACGGCAGGCACGTGGCTGTCGCGAGAGCTGCAGCACCCAATGTGAATTATAGCAGTGCTGCAAGCGGTCTTGTAGGGCAATGGGTGGTGCAGGGTGGTGGGCCTTCGCAGAAACAGGTGCGCAGCGGCCCTTATACTCCATGCTGTATGGCAGGCGGGAGCACACACGTTGCACGGAGGGCCTGTGCGGACCGTGCCGTTGCGCGGACGGGCAAGCTGTCATGCCGAAGCCTAAGGGGCATTACCGGACAACTGACGGCCCTCTCTACCGTGTAGCCGAAATGCAGCCCGGACCTGGACCTGTGGGAGTAGCAGCGTGAAATCCTTGTCACGCAACATTGCCCACATTTATAAGACACCTGCACAGCAAACTACAAGCTAGGTATTGTGGACACCGGTCCGGGGCAAGTTGGAGATTCCTCTGATGCCTGACGGTGCGTGCGCTTGAGAAGCGCCCATCACCCGATCCCGTGTCGCGGTGGCGGGGAGGCCGTACAAAGCGCACAGCGGGGCCTCACTCGGCATAATGTGTAAGACTGTACTGCCTGCCGCCTGCAGGTATGCGCGTTGGTCGGTTGCGCAGAGCTGCGAACAGCACAGACGATGCCCCTGGTGCTGCAGTCCGCCCTCTCGACCCATGGGTCGGTGGGGCCAGCCCGCCGCCCCACGTGGCAGACCCACTGCCGCGCGCCCACCATCACCACCGCTGACCTTCAAGCATCAAATCCCACACAGCCCCACCCGTGCACCCGATTCCGCCCACACCATCGCAGTACCCTTCGGTCGCTTGGCACCGGCAGTCACCCCTCTCCCCGCGGGCGTACCGTGCTTGTACAACCCCATGCCCTCCGGAATGACAACGAGTCCACGCCTAGCTCCGCCCCATCGTCGCGTTCGTCCCCTGTCCAGCCTCCCCGCCGCACCACCGGAGACACGACGGTGGCACGTGCGGCAGCCAATAGCACCCGCGGCGGCCCCGCTGCCCTGGGCCGGGTCCTCAGCACCGCCGCCTCCCGCGAGGTGTCCGCCAGCCCCTCCCGGCTGGTGCTGGTGGTGGCGGCGCGCATGCTGCCCACCGTGATCAGCAAGCCGCTGCTGCTGCAGCTGATCGCGATGCAGGAGTGGGTGCAGCAGCAGCCGTGGTCCCGCATCCCCGCAGACGAGGCCCTGAGGGTCAAGATGAAGGCCACCCTCACGCTGGCCACCATCGGGGCCAGGCGCTCTGCTCCAGCCCAGGTAGGCATCTGCGGAAACAAAACGCGGCGTGTAGGTATGTACTGCTGACCGTCGTCAACCATTATGTCAACCTGCCACACCCTTCTGAAGTTGCGTGCGGCACTGGCCCGGTGGTGGACTGCGCCCCCGCAGCCTTGGTCCCGGGGGTACCATGCCGAGTTCAACGCGCTGCTGGCGGCGCTGGCGGCGGGAGGGGGCAGCGCCGCCAGCCTGCAGGCGCGCGACGCGGCGGCGCTGCTGCAGCTGGTGCAGGAGGAGGCGCACGCATGGGTGGTGGAGAGTGGAGGCTGCTTCACGGTGGGAAGGAGACGAGGAGAAAAGAGGGGCCCAGAGCGAGGTGCAAGACGTGGGGCTCGAAAAGGGCCGCAGCTACTCGGTCAGTCGGCCTTGATGGTGTCCATGTACCATCCGCACGGCTGGCATCGTGGGTTGTTAAGCCCACAGCGCGGCGTGTGTTAAGGCTGCCATTCTGTGCCTGCCGTGCGTGCGTGCCCCCCTCCAGGTTGACCGCGTGGTGGCAGGCGGCAGCAGCATGCGGCGGGTCAGGGTGCACCTGCGGTCGGACACGGTGGGCAGGGCTGGGCGGGGGTGGGCGGGGGTGGGCCAAAAAGGGCGACATAGGGCAACGGCGGATAAGGGAGCGCAAGGGTAAGGGTCAGGCAGCAGGAGGGCAGACGGGGACATGGGATGGGGTTTTGGCCTTGGCCACGGCACGCGTGCCAACAGAGGCAAGGTGCGCCGGCCGAATGGATGATGTAGGTGTGCATGTGTGCAGCGCAAGCGCCCGTTCAATCCGTCCTACACTCCATGTATGTATCACTCACATGGAATTGGCGCGCCTGGCCCGCCTTATGGTGACCGTAATCATAGCCGTAACCATACTCATTTGTACTGCACTGCATCATTGCCACGTCCACCGCGCATGCAGGACGTGCTGGTGTACGTCAACGGCCTGGCGCCAGGGGAACACACGGCGCGGCGCCGCATCCAACAGAAGCTCCGGGATCGGGTGCGCAACCTGGGGTGCGCTAGCTGCGGTGCAGGGGCGGGTTGCAGGGTGCAAGGCCGTGCGTGGTCGGTACCAGGAGCACCACCGTTCCCATCTGCTGTTTGAGGCAGTCGTGGGCAGGGCCTGCGAGTCACGTATACCGATGTGGACCTATCACAGTCATCACATCCAGGGTAATGACAGGTGCATTCGTGCACAGGGCCGCGTGCGGAACGGGACACAGCCGTCTGTCGTGCTGCCGGGAGCCCATGCTGCTTGTCTACATGCAACACCGGCCTCCCTTGCCTGCCACTGCCTGCCATCCCTGTGCACCAACGACCGGTGATGTGCACGGGTGCGGTACCACACGTGTCCCATGCACGCTTGCAGGTGGCGTGGCGGCTGCTGCTGGAGCGCGGGCAGCTGCTGGGGGACGACGTGCTGGTGGTGCCATGCCTGGCGCCGGGTGCGGGGTGCTGGGCGTGGGGTGTGGGTTGCGGTGTGCGGTGTGCGGGGCCGGATGGGGGCACGGCCGAGGGTGGGAAACCGGGAAGGGCGGGGCTGAGCGCGCACAGGAGAACTTGCAGCACCGGGCCTTTTCCACCGCTTCACGCTTGATCTGCATTTCGTGCCTTACGATCTGGCTGCGCTTGCCGCCTGCCGTGCCTTGGGGCCAAGTGCTGATGATGTACCGTCGTGACACAGGGTGCGCTGCCACGTGTCAATGCACGCACGTGCACGCAGGCGACCCGCAGCAGCAGCACCGCATGCTCATGCAGCCCGTGTACCACCACCCTGAGGCAGCGGGCCCCGACTATTACCGCCAGCGGTTCGACGCCGCCGCCTACAACGAGTTTGTGAGGGGTGAGTACGTAAGCGCGTAGGCAGCCCCAGTGCCGGCAGTCGCTGGCGCACATCGTACGGTACCGCCAGCTGGTGGGGGTGTAGACAACCCTAGAGACCCGTCACACTAAAGGTCCGTCACAACAGCGGCCCCTACCGCTCCCATGCGCCGCAGCACGGGAGCTCACATGGAAACATTGAGCGCAACGGTAATGTTTACAAGCAGGAGAGCAGGTTGTGGGTGGTTTAGCTCCACTCCAGTCACACGCATGGCTTTGCCGTCTGCTGTCCTGCCGCCGGTGGCCCGCGGGTCCACATGCTCTTACATGAGCGCAACACCCAACCGGCCCGACATCCTGCACCCCGAACCACTCCTCCGCCCCTGCCTCCCCCCCAACCCCGGCCCCAGGCCAGCACGACCAGGTGAAGGCCGTCATGCGGCTGCTGAGGGTGCGTGGGGCACGACGTCCCAAGTGCGTATCGGCTAACCCACCCCATGCCGCGCTTGCTTGTGTCTCTGCACACGGGCGTGCTGGAAAGACGCGTGGCACAGCACACGGGCAGCGTGCGAGGTGCCCCAGGCAGCTCACTGACGCGGCAACATGGGCAACTCCGCCATCTGGGTTCGGTCCCAATCAACAGAGGGTATGCCCTACCATGCATGCCCGCCAGTCACAGAGGGTGTGGATCAGCAATATCCCTGGTGCCACGCTACCTGGCCTATGCCCCCAGGCGTGGCTGGAGCAGGGCCTACCCCGCTTCCCCGACCTCCACAAGACGGCCCTGGACGTGTGTGTGCTGGCGGCGGCGGCGGAGCTGCGTGCGGAGGGGCAGGAGCCGTGCAGGTGCGGCGGAGGGGAGAGGTAGGGGGTGTGCCTGTGGAGCCGTGGCGCGGCAGGGGCCGAGCACGCAGGCAGGCGGGAGTGCGTCTATCTGTGGTGACGACATGCTGGCAGCTCCACCGGCCATAAACTGTCCTCCCCCTCCTATTGCATCCGGACACCCCCTGCACCCCCAGCTGCCGTAGCTACCAGCACGCGCTGGCGCAGCGCAGCCTGGAGGTGCTGCTGCGTGCCGCCCGGGACGGGCAGGTGGTGGTGGTGGAGGCGGGCGCGGAGTGGGGCTACCCCCGGGAAGTGGGCCACCGCTGCAGCCACGTGTGGGGCCGGGACGCGCTGCGCATCATCCACCCCACCGACCCCACCTGCAACACCGCAACGTACAAGGTGGGCGGGCGGGCAGCGCGCACACAGGGGGCCGCGGGGGTGCCTTGCTTGTCCCGGGCTGGTCTGTCCGCGGTCCTGTGCACGGGGGCTGCGCATGTGGAGGAAGCACTCAACAAGCAGCATCACATTGACCTTACGCCGCCTCCCCCAACCTTTCCCCCCAGGGCCGCTCCCCGGACACCGCACTGCTGGCGGCGGAGGCTGAGGCGGCCCTCACCCTGCTGCGTGACGCACCGCTGGGCAGGCTGCTAGACCGCCGGGCCTCCAGCCTGGGCAGGGCACTGTGGGCGTGCGCGGAGTAGGGATGGGCAGTAACGTCCACAGGCTGGGGTGTCGATGGGGCGAAGGGCATTGGCCATGGAAGGGCTGAGAGCAGCCGTCCGGGCTGCGAAAGTCTGCCTGGGCAGCCTGAAGAGGGCGTGGATCTGAGTAGGCACCTTTGCTGTCTTGGGTACCAATACCGGCATGGCAGCTGCTAGACGTCCAAGGCAGTTGTAGTGTGTGGCCGCAGTGGCATGAGGGGTCCGTGGGAGTGAGGGCGAGCGGTCGGTGCCGGAACCTGGCAAGGCCTGGTGGGCGGCCACGACTACTGGGCTAATTTACTACCACCAGGCTGCTGCAATGCCTCCTCTCAGCACCATGTGCTGACGTGAGTGCTCCCGTTTTGCCGCATGCGCGAAGGGCGGCTGTCGCCGTCTTTGCTCGAGGGTCATAACGCCGTTCCAGCTCAGGTCTGCCACTCCCGGGCAGAAGGCACACAGCGCGACGCTGGGATCGGCAACCGAGCGTATGGCAGAAGGTAGTAACAATTACAGCTTCTTTACATTCTGCTGGTAAAGACGGGCTCTCCATGGCAGGTTAGGCCCTGTAACGCTCAAAGCGCGGGCGCGGGACTGTCGTGCATCCGTGAAAGTCACGGAAACATGGAAAGCTGCTTCGATACACGAAGCTGACGCAGCATGCTCTTGATATTGCATACGCATTGTTTCATTGTTGACAGAATGACGAGTGTGATCGAGCTCGGCCCCCTGTGAGCCACTTGGGCCACCGGCCTTTCAACGCCGACGCATTTTTCTGATCGAGCATATTGTAGAAATGTGTGGGACTCCCTGTCAACGTCTCCGCCAGGATGCAGCCCTGTGATCCGTCGAGCCGGGTGCGCTCAGCCTCGTGTCCATTTGCCATGGTCGCGGGAGCGTAACGTTCACAGCTTTCCAACAGCTAAAACGCCAGGACCTTACCCCGAGGGGCGTGCCGACGGGCCAATGTACAGTTGAACTGCGGCCGTTACGTCGTGTCAAGTGCTCTTCGCATTAAATCGCTGGTGGCTCGCCACAACACTGCCTTTGCGGGCTACAACAGGACTCCGGCAAACGGCCACGTGGCCTATCTCATCCCGTCAACGCCGTAGATCGCGTGGCCATGCTGTCCCACTTCGCGACCCACGGGTCAGCCCGCCCCACGTGGCAGCCACGCCGCATGCCGCCAGCCACGTCATCGTCGCCCCCGCACAGCGCACACCAGACACGCCCCCGCACGTCGAGCGCTGCCCACAGCCGTGCTCCCCGTTTCCCACGAGCTCCCCGCCTACCGCCCCCACTCGCACGCCGGGACGACACCGACCCGCCGTCCCCGCCACCCCACTGACTCCCTTGCTGCGCCCCCGGCCCCGCCCACACCTTGCCGCTCCCGCGCCTTCCGAGACCGGGGTCGCCCGCGCGGCGGCCAAGGGCGCAATCCTCAGCCTTGCTCCGCACCCCTCGGGGGCCCTCCACAGACTGCTGATGGTGTGGCTTAGGCCCTGGCTGAAGCACGCGTTGGGCTGGCTGCGGCGGCGGCGGTGGTGGTGGGGCCGGAGCCCCGCCGACAACGCAGCACGGGCGGAGCTGCATGCGAAGCTGGTGCGGCTGACGGACAGGACCAGGAGGCCGTGTACTGCAGAGGTACGTAGCTGCCGGTACTGTATAGGACGGCCTGTTGGTTGAGCGCACATGGAACGTTTAATTTGATCTCGTCCATAAATTCTACTAGTCTAATAAACGTCGTATGTCGTTGGCATGCGGCGCATACCAGATTCGACACAGTCAAGGTTACGGGCAACGGTGACAACGTTGGTAACGCAGAGGTCTGTTGGCAAGGAATAGACAGTAACGGACATGGGTTGCCGACCACTTCCATGCCTGCAGCCTGGGTCTGTCGCCTACAGTCGCGGCTTCAACCAGCTGCTGGATGAACTGGCGGCGCTGTCTGCGCTACAGGCGGAGGCGGCCGCGGAGCTGGTGGAGCTCGTCAAGCGGGAGGCGCACGCGCTGGCGGCGGAGAGCGGGGGGAGCCTCAGTGTGAGGGCCTGGGGGTGTTCGGAGTGTCACAGGCGTGCGCGGGTGGGCGCTGCACGTGCCCGCCGGTGCATGCGGGAGGGCCTCCACTGAGAGCTCTCGGGTCCCGTGCAGCGCAATCAAGGTGGTGTGAACTATAAGCACTGGCAGCTGGCTGTGTGCGAGGTCACCTTCCCAGCACGCGTCCCACGCTTCCCCGCCCGCTGTGGCCGCAGGTGGACCGGGTGGAGTTGGGCGGCAGCAGCAAGCGGCGGGCGCTGGTGCACCTGCAGTCGGACGCGGTGGGCGGGGGCGTGCTGACACGTGGTTGCTCCGGCTGCTGGCCAGTGCTGTAGGTGCCGGTGCTGCGTGATGCCTTGTGCCCTCCCCGCGTTGGCCCCACCTGTGAGCCGTGTGCATGCATGAGGCTTGCGGCGGGTGCTCGCTCTGCCATACCTTGTACCCACACTGCAACCTCCTGACAGCGTACCTGTCTGTGCCGCTCCGCCCGGTGCATCACCGTACCGCTGCTGCCGCCACGCAGGACGTGTTGGTGTACGTCAACGGGCTGGCCAAGGAGGACCACCGCACACGGGAGCGCATCCAGCAGCAGCTGAGGACCCGGGTGAGGCTGCGGGGACTGCCCTGTCCATGCACAGCGCAGCCGTTACCTTGTGTACGGGTGGTGCGGCCTGTTTGCATTTGATGACTCGACGCACGCGCTGCATATGTTTGCACCAAAACGCGAAAGCGAGTGGTACATGTGTCGTGTTGGGCAGTGCTGGGATAGCCGTTCCGCGCTTCCGCAAGGCTGCTTACAACAGAACACCGGCGCAAAATATGGCTTAGGTAGAAAAAGCGGCACTTGTCAGCCGGGGCTCCTGTACAACCTCGACCACCTGCCCCTACCCTGCCACAGGGCACGCAGGGCCGTTCGGGATGGCCTTCGGACATGGACACCTTGTCCGCTAGCCCCTGCACGTGCTTGTCAGTTCTCAATCCTTTCTTCCCCGGCCTGCAGCACCTGAGCGCATGCCGCACCCCACACCCCACGGCCGCACGGCGCAGGTGGCACGCAAGAAGTGGCGGGTGGCGACCGACGACGTGCTGGTGGTGCCGTGCCTGGCGCCAGGTGGGAGTGGCCGGCCGGAGAGGCTTGGGAGGGCTGTGCTGGCAGATGGGCTGTGTAGGGTGATGAGCGAGCCGGCAGGCCGCACAGCGGATCGGAGGGCAGATCTGAAGCGTCGCGGAACAGGCAGTGAACGGACGGGGACGCACGTCAAACAATCATCTGTAGCAACGTCAGAGCAGTCAGAGGCGACAGCCGCATTTTGCCAGGTGCCTTCCGCAGTCGCGGGCGCCCCTTGCGCTGGGGCTCCATGTAGGACTGTTCCAGCGTCCTGCCACCGCCACCCACCAGCACCACCCCTCCTCCCACCCCTGCTCCCGGTGCCACCTGCCGGCGTGCCCAGGCTCCTCCGGCAGGCAGCACCTGGAGGTCATGCAGGGGGTGTACCGCAACCCCGAGGCGGCCGCCTTCGACCCCTATCGCCAGCTGTACGACGCCGCCGCCTACAACGAGCTCGTTAAAAGTGCGTGAGCATGCACTTGGGGGCACGACCGCCGTGCGGCAAAGTGCGGTAGGGCACCGCAAGTTGCAGGCATATGGCACGCCGCTTGGAACACGACGTCGTTGAAGGCGCACAACAGTGGCGGCGCTTCCACTGCACACACAGTCTGATCTCCTCTACCACCCACCCCGGCCCCCCAGGCAAGCATAACCAGGTCAAGGCCGTCATGCGGCTGCTGAGGGTGCGTGGCATCCCCAATGCGCGTTGCTGCACTATAGCAACAGACATGCACTGGCATGTGCACCGTATCACTGTCTTGCACCTACACCTGATTCCCTTACGACGCCCTGTTGCCCTATTGCCGAACTTAACAATACCATCCAGGTCCTGCAAAACCCAAGTCGCTGCTACCACCATGGCTGCATGCGACACCAGGTCCCTCGTGGCTTGTCTGTCCGAGCTGTTTTCCAATGCCGCAGCCCCCCCCCATTTCTCTTACTACCTCTCCAACACTGCCATGACCAGTCACTCCCAACTCATGCCACCCTGCCCTGACCATGCCCCCAAGGCGTGGCTGCCGCTGGGCCTGCCCCGCTGCCCCCGCCTCCACAAGACGGCCCTGGACGTGTGTGTGCTGGCGGCGGAGGTGGAGCTGCGGGCGGAGGGGCAGCAGCCGTGCAGGTGCGGGGAAAATAGCGTTGGGCAATCCTCCTAATGTTCAGGCCTCTAGGGCAAAGCGGCTTCCTTGCGCGAATCGGGGGAGGTGTGTGTGAGACTGTGCGTGTTCAATCAAGGACAGAGTGTGTGGGCATACGTGAGCAGTGCGGAATGAGCGCGCACGTAAGTGCGCCATTTTTGGTGGTACACCTGCAGCATCTGCGGGCGTATGCCCCTACTGATCATGGCCCTGCCTGCCTCCTGCTGCTCCGTGCACCTGTGCGCCCTGTGCACTGCGCTGCGCACCCCAGCCGCCACAGCTACCAGCACGCGCTGGCGCAGCGCAGCCTGGAGGTGCTGCTGCGTGCCGCCCGGGACGGGGAGGTGGTGGTGGTGGATGCGGGCGCGGAGTGGGGCTACCCCCGGGACGTGGGCCACCGCTGCAGCCACGTGTGGGGGCGGGACGCGCTGCGCATCATCCACCCCACCGACCCCACCTGCAACACCGCAACGTACAAGGTGGGCGGGCGGGCAGAGCGCGTACAGGGGGCCGCCCCTGGCATGGGGACTGTGCCTGCGGGTGTGCACCGGAGCACCAGGGTGCCTGCGGGTGTGCACCGGAGCACCAGGGTGGCTGCGGGTGTGCACCGGAGCACCAGGGTGGCTGCGGGTGTGCAGCCAGACCGGGGGCCTGATGCGGGACTGCGAGCGGGGCCGCAGGCGTTTGCCTCCATCACACCGCCCTTGCTTGGCAGTTGGCCTAGTGCCGCTGGGACCATGCTGCAGCACAGGCGCTGTGACACGGTGCCCGAACACGCTGATGCTGGCTGTCATCCCGCATGCTTGGCATGATGCATATGCAGTACGCCACCGCTCTAACACTCAACTTGGTGTCCCAATCCCCGTGCGCCTCCCGCTTCTGCCCCGACGCAGGACCCCAACCCCGACACCGCACTGCTGGCGGCGGAGGCGGAGGCGGCCCTCACCCTGCTGCGTGACGCACCGCTGGGCAGGCTGCTGGACCGCCGGGCCTCCAGCCTGGGCAGGGCGCTGTGGGCGTGCGCGGAGTAGGGGGCGTTGGCGAGGGTTAGCCGGGGAGAGGCTCGGAGCCGGGGCTTCGACAATGTTTGATCGCCTCCGGCTGCGGACCGAAGCGCGGTGACGTACGGAACGCCGTTGGCACACGTGAGGGAGGCAGACAAGAGTCGAATGTTGTCCTTGGAGGCCTGCCTTTCATGTGGACGAAGGCTGTGCACGCGTTAGCACAAAGCGTTGGCGTCTTGATGATGGAGGAGCACGATCAAAGCGTTGGCGTCTGGCGAGCACGACGCAACCGTCGCACCGTGAAACGGTCAGTGTGCACGAGTACAATGGACAACATTCCGGATCAATTTACTTCAACTTAATTATTGCTAATGTTTAGAGGACGTTGCGGCTTCGAACGCAGCGTATGACGCATTTGTGATTTAAGCGCGGGAAACTGACAACAACGGCAACGACAGCCACAGTCTGCTGTTGAAGCAGGCGTGCGACTCAAGAAATTCTTGATCTTAGAATATTCAAATGTATTTGTAACTTCCTAGAGCGCCGGAGCCTTATCAGCCTACTGAAACCCTCTCGATTCCAAGCAGCACGAGGCCACAATGAGCCAGTAACTACAGACAATAGGGCTTACGCTTAGATGAATACTGCACCTGATGCACGGCAGCGCCTCTTACCGCTGGCACGCTGGGTCGCCGAGCATCGTCGCGAGCATGGAGTCGCGCCCCAACAATCCGACGTCCCAAACCACCTTGGTAAGGGAATGAAGAGATCATCTGTGCGCTCAGAATGAGTACACATGAGCGCGGTCTATGTAACTCAGCATTTGCAGACTGCTCAGACTGCTGAGACTGCTCGGTGCTCACTGCTGTTCCTCCCTGCTCCCCCCTCTCAGCGTCGCTTTGGGCCGAGTTCCAGGCTTCCAAGGCGGCCCTTGTGAAGACATGTAAGCCTCAGCCCCATGCCGGAAAGGAGAATGTGGCTGCTCCAAGCTTTTTGGAAGCACAGGGAGGGGGGGGACGGCCCTCGCTGACCAAGGGTGGAGCGACCTCTGTTGGCTCGGAACAGCAGGCGCCGCCTCTTCCGTCGCCTGGACAGCCGAGAGTGGGCCTTTCAGATCCACAGCCTGTCGTCGGCACCGCTGCAGCGGCTGACGCTGGTGCTGCGCCCCGCCACATGGGCCCGCCTGCAGGCACGCCTCGACGTGCCAAAGGTGCGGCACACCACGATCGTATTCACAGCACCAAGTCAGACGCACAGCCTTGTACGGTAGCATGGTCCGATTCGTACGGGACCCGGGTGTTGCGATGCGCTCAACTGTGCTGATCTCTGCAACTAAACCATTGCCACCTGGTCGTCCGCTACGCCTGCAGGCCCCCCTCCCGCCAGCGCCGCAGACGAGGAGGAGGAGGACGAGCTGCCGCCCACCCCCGCGTCGCAGCTCAGGCCGAACCAGCATCAGCAGCGCCGTGTCACTAGCCACGGTGCTGCGGGCCTCGCCTCGCCCCCCAGCCGGCTGCTGCTGGGGGCCAGCGGCGGCGGCGGGCCGGCGGTGGTGCAGGCCACACCGCCAGAGGGGCAGCGAGGCAGCGGCCGCAGCGTGTCCCGCCTGGGGGCCCTGGTGGGCACTGGCGGAGAGGAGGGTGACTTGGGGGCGCTGGGCGTCAGCCGGCTGTCATTCTCCCCTGTGCCCTGCAGGCTAGGGGGAGCAGGCGCGGGGGCGGGCGGCCTTGGGGGCGGCGCTGCCGTCCGTCAGCAGCTGTTCGGGGCGGCGGCTAATGGCGGCATGGGGCCGCCGGCGTCCCCTGTGGGCGGCAGGGAAAGGGCACGCTTGCTGGGAGCGGCGGGTTGCGGTGCAGCGGCAGTGGCGGGAGCGGCTGGCCCCAGTCCGGGGCGGCAGCTGGCGCAGCGGCTGCTGCGGCGGGGGTCGGGGGTCCAGCCGCAGGACGCGGGTCTTGGGACCGGCCTGTTTGGGCGGCATGGGTCAGGGCCAGCCGACGCCGCGGGTGCCGCTGGTGGTGCTGCGGCGCGCGACCGGCGCAAAAGCGCCCCGGCCGCCAATCCTTTCAGCCGGGCGGCCAGCATCCGGGCGGCGGCGGAGCAACAGCGGCAGCAGCAGGCGGCGGAAGCAGCGGCGGAGGCCGCTGCAGTGGCGGCAGCCTTTGCCCAGGCTGAAGCGGGTGTGGTGGATGGTGTGGGGGGTGGGGAGGAGGATGCGGCACACGGTGGGGAGCGGAAGGGCAAGACTGTGAAACAGAGTGCAGCCGAGAGCGAAGCGGTTGGCCTGGCCACCAAACCCGCCGCAAAAGGGGCCAAAAGGCGGCCTGCATCAGCCAAAGCCACCGCTGCAGCCACCGCAGCGGGGGATGGAAGCGGCATGAGCGCCCAGCCGGCTACTGCCGCTGCAGCCATCGCTGCAGCTGCCGCCGCTGCTGCCGCCGCGACGGCCGGCAACAACACGCCGGCGCGGCTGCTGCGGAGGGCGTTGGAGCACCAGCGGGCACGCGGGGCAGCACAGCCGGGCCCTGGCCTGGCCGGCGGCGGCGGCGGCGGCGGGGTACCCCCTGCGTCCCCGTTCAGCCCCATCCCCATGAGGCGGGCCCTGGCGGTTGCGGGAGCTGCGGCGGGGAGGTGCGACCAAGACGATGAGGTGAGGGGCGTGCTGGCTGCGTGCCGTTCATCCTGTGGGCGGTGCGAACGCACGGACGCCGCCCGCAGGGCCACTGCCAGGCGATGGGCAAACTGCACGCCACCGTATGCCGGCTCTGTGCTGTGCGAGTAATACGTCTGTAGAAGTGCATGCTGCCCGAACCCCTGGTGTCAATTGGCTTGCCCTGCTCTCTCGTCGCTCTGCCTACGCAGCACGACCCCACGCTGCCTTTCGGGGCCCTTCTGGCCGCCCGCAACCAGCCGCCCCACCCCGCCCGGCACAGCGCCGAGACCGCAGCAGCAGCAGCCGCAACAGCAGCAGCCACGGGTGGCCCTCTTTCCGATGACGTAGCCCTCCGTCTGGCGGCAGAAGTTGCCAGTGCTGGAGGGGCTGCACCCGGCGGGGTGGGCCCAGGGTGCACCCCGCCAGGTCTGCGGGCGCTGTCCCGGGCGGGGCGGGGCGGGGCCCTGGACGACCCCCATGCAGCGCTGAGGCGGATGGTGGGCGATGGGGAGGGCGGCCAGGGCGGCAAGGACCGGGAGCTGGACCGGATGGCGCTGCGGGGGCCGGAGGCGTGCAAGGGGCTGGGCGTGGGCGAGATACGGCTGCCCCCTGGGGCCACGGGCCGCGCACAGCGGGAGGCTGAGGGGGAGGGGGGTGTGGAGGACGTGGCGGAGGCGCTGCTGCCGGCGGACGTGCGGGAGGCGCTGAGGCAGCAGAGAGAGCAGGAGAGGCGCGAGCGGGCGCAGCAGCAGGAGCAACAGCAGCAGCAGCAGCTGGTCCAGCAGGAGCAGTGGGGCGGCGGACAGGCCCTAGTTGCAGGGCTGCACGTGGAAGAGACCACCCGACAACAGCCACACCAGCAGAGCTGCCAAGACGGCAACGTTTCAGCGCTCAAGGGTGCAGATGCCCCCTGCGTAGGTAGTGCGCATATCCCTGTGTCCGCCTGTGAGCCTGTAGGGCAGTTGGCACCCGGCACTGCCCCTCCTGTGCCTGGCGGCAGCGTACAGCCCTCACCGACCCCGTGCCCTGGGGGCCAAGCAGCATCCGGAGGAGAAGGCGGGCAGGACGAACATGGGGCGGCGCTGAGGGCACGCGCCGCTGTTGCAGCCAGGGGTCGCGGCCGGGGGCGTGGCAGCGGCCCGACGGCCGCCGGAAGGGCAGCCGGCGGTGGCGCTAAAACCAAAGGCGGCCGTGGCCCCTCAAAGGTACCTGCTGCTCTTGCTGCTCCTGCTGCTCCCCTGACAGGCCCAGAATGCCAACCGCAGCTGGGCGACGGGGCTGAAGCACAAGAAGCGGTGGCAGCTGCGGTGGGCCCGGCTGCTGGCCGGCCGTCTCGGCGGGCTGCGGCTGCGGCCGCCGCGGCCCTGCGGAGGGCATCGGCCAGTGGGCAACGGCGGGCGCGCGGGGCGGCTGGCGGGGACGACAGCGACGGCGGGGGCAGCGGCTCCGGGGAGGAGGGCGGGGAGACGTCCGAGGAGGAGTCGGAATGGGAGCAGGAGCCGCAGGTGGGGGCCCGCGGGCGCAACTGGCGGCCGGGGGCCGTGGAACGCACTGACAGCGGCAGCGGCAGCGACAACGAGGGATGGATGAGTGATGGGGCGGAGGAAGGAGGGGAAGAGGAAGGGAGGGGCATGGGGCGTGGGGATGTGGTCGGCGTGGCCAGCGGTAGTGCGCATGGAGATGGCAAGGCAGTGCCGAAGGCAGCCAAGGGCAAAACGTGTGCTGCTGCGAGGGCGGCGGCGAGCCCTTCAGGAGCACAGAAACGCGCGAGGGGGGCAGCGGCAGGTGCTGCACCGGCGGGCGCGGCGGGGCCAGGTGACGGCGGTGCGGACGGGGCGGCGGCGGCGTTAGCGCCAACTGCCCGCCCCGCCAAGCGTGCCCGCAAGGCCGTTGGGCCGGGATCCGGGGCTGCGGCTGCGGCTACTGGTGGCGCAGGTGGGGGTACGGCAGCCGGGGCCGGCCCAGGCGGCGCGTACGGCGGCAGCGGCGGCGGGGCTGATGGTGCTTTCGAAGACGCATGGGAGGAGGCTGCGGTGGCGGCCGCTATCAGGCCGAGGGCCCGCAGGGCTGCCGCTTCTGACGGAGGAGCTGAAGGCGGTGGTGCGGGGCTGGGCGCTACGGCGGGGGCAGGGGCAGGGCCAGGTGGATCTGGTGCTGGGGTAGCGGGGCCGGCGGCGGCGGGTGGTAGCGGCAAGCGCGCCCGGCCGACGCACACCATCCGCGACGCGGGCAACTTCGTGCGCATGAACATGGCCGGGTCGCGGCCCAAGCACAGCTTCAAGTTCGAGGGGCGCAGCTCGGCGGCGGGCCGGCAGCTCAAGGTGTGGTGGAGGGGGTGCGCCAGGCTCGGATTGCTGTTTAATAGCCCGCGTCACCAGTTGTTGCTCCCGTACAATCCCAAGTTGTCGTCCTCACACTGGGTTCTCAACTTTCACCCCTCTCCTACCCTCTCCCTTCCGCTGCTGTCAGGCCTCCCAGAGCCGGCGGCGGCGCGTAATCAACGGCAAGGTGGTCACCATCGGCGGCAAGGCGCCCAAGGTGGCGGGCCAGGGCGCGGACTTCCTGGAGGGCTTCCAGCAGGGCACCCGCTGCTTCAAGTAGGTGCAGCACTAGCGCGCCTGCCCTGCTGTCCCTACTGGTTACCTTCCTGTTGGGCTGGCGACCAGCTCTAGGCCTGCAATAGTGCTGGGGACCAGGGGCGTATGTAGAAGCCGCAAGTTGTATTCCAATGTCTGGAGATGATGTCGGCAGGGGTACGCTGGCCACGGGTGACGGAGGCTTTTGGGGCCATAGAGGGACCTAGCGGTACAGCCGCCGCACTCCCAACCCAAAATCCCACCATGCCGTACTGTATGCCGCCAGGTGCGGCGCCACGGGCCACTGGGCGCGCGACTGCCCGGGGCTGGACGGCGCGCAGCCGGTGGCGGGCCGCTCGGAGCGCGAGATGCGGGAGCAGCAGCTGTCCAGGGCGCTGGACCCGCATGCGGCGCCGGGGGCAGGGGGCCAGGGGGCAGGCGCGGGGGCGGGGGCGGCAACAGCAGCACGAGGTGCAGCTGGAGGGACAGAGGGCGGTAGTGAAGCCCAGCAGCCGCAGCAGCAGCCGACCGGCGGCGAGGGTGGCGGCGGTGCGGTGGCGACGGCGGCTCAACCTAGGGCACCGCTGGCGCCGCGGCGGGCGGCGGGCGGGGCGGCTCCCGGCGGGCCTGGCGCCGGCGGCTCCATGCCTCAGCCGCAGGTGGCGCAGGACCCCTTCGACGTGAGCTGGGCAGGGTGGGAGTGTGCCGCGAGGAGCGGGATGGGGCAGCGCCGGGAGGGAAGGGCTGCTGCTGCCGGGGTGGCCGGGAGCAGACGGGGGCCCTCCAGCGGAGTCCTATGCCAACTGCACTGTCGCGGGGTCATGCTGTTGCCATCGGCATGCATGCGGGGATAGGCTGAACGGATGATTTGTACCTGCACCTGCATGATGGGTATCCCGAATTCACCGCCCTTAACTTGCAAGCCAGGCCTGCTGTCTGACGCCCTTTGCTGCCCAACCCCAACCCCCACCTCACAGCTGCACGCCATCGTCCCCGACCTGCCGCCTGTGCCCGCCACGGAGCCTGCACATGCACCCCAAGCAGGAGCGGCCGGAGCCGAGAGCGATGCCGCCGCTGTCGCCGCTGCGGCCGCCGCCGGGCCCGACGCTGCCGCTGATGCGGCTACCGCTGCCCGTGGCGACGCCCCGCCGGGCAGCAAGAGGCCGGATGCTGGTCCCAGCGTTGGCGCGCCTACGGCAATGGAGGTGGAGACTGGCGCCCCCGGTCCTGCGCCTCCTGCCGAGACCCCTATCCCGGCGCCAGAGGACCCTGTGGAGGCCCGGTGGCGCTGGGCTGCGGGTCTGGGCGACGACCAGCTGGCGGCAGTGCTGCGCGGCGTGTGGGGCCACGCGGGGTTCCGCGGGCGGCAGCTGGAGGTGGTGCGGCAGGTGCTGGCCGGGCGCAGCATGCTCGCGGTGCTGCCAACGGGTGGGTGGGGGTCAGGATGAGGTGCGGGATGGGGCCGAGCTGGGGAGTGGGCACCCGGGGTTGACGTTGTTGGGGCTGGTTGCATGTACGGTACAGTGCTGCAGGTGTATTTGGGTTAAGACATCTGAGTACATGCGCTACTATGGGCCCCACTGCCATGAACACCAAGTACCCGTACGGTACTGTGCGCAGGTGCCGGCAAGAGCATCACGTACCAGCTGCCCGCCCTGCTGCTGCCAGGTGGGTCGGGTGGGGTGGGACGTGGCTGCCGAGGCAACCTGATGCGTTCCTGCTGGACACGGTACCGGGCCACCGTGCAGCGTACCACACGTCTGATTCGGCACGCCCTGCCTGCACAGCGCCTGAACAGAGGAGGATCACTTCCCCCTCCGCCTCCCCGCCCCGCAGGCGTGACGCTGGTTGTGTCTCCCCTCATCGCGCTCATGGCCGATCAGCTGGTGCACCTGCCGCCCTGCCTGGCGGGCAGGGGGGCCTGCCTGTCGGGCTCACAGACGCGGGAGCAGGTGGGGCGGGAGGGGGGGTTAACGGCAGAGCGGCAAGGGGAACCGGAAACAGTCGGCCTGCGGAGAGCGAGGTTAGGGGCTGCAACGGAAAGTAGGAAACGACTTAGTACTTACCACCTGATACGTACCGGCTGGGGCGGGAGGGGGGAGGGGCGTCCGTGGCGCACGAGGCGCGAGGCACACGAGGGAGGCGGTGCACCTGGGCGGCCAAAGGAGGACACAGGCGGCGATGGCGCCCAAAAGCGGATCGTAGGGCCGGAGCGGCGCACCGCCCTACCCGAGCTGGTTCAGTGTCCATGCCGACTACAACTCCAGCCGCACACGTAGCACAGCTCCGATACCTCCGCGCCTCCGTCGCTGTTTCTGCTCTCCCGGGGCTCTCTTGGCCCCACTACCCCCAACCCGGATCCGCCAACCCCTTTTCCCATCCCCAAGGCGCCCTCCGTTAGCTCCTTCCCTTGACAGCCTTGCCTCCCTGCACCCATCCCCTGCCCTCCCCTCCCTGCACCCCTTACCTGCCCTCCCCTGCCCCCTGCAGGTGGAGGCCGCGCTGTCCGCCGCCTCCCGCGGCGCCGTCAAGCTGCTGTACGTGGCGCCCGAGAAGCTGCTCACGCCGTGGCTGCTGGGGGCGCTGCGCAGGATGACCGTCAGCCTGGTGGGGCAGGGGCAGGGGGCGGGGGGCCTGCAGGCTGCCGGGTACCGCCAACTGCCCGTCGGGCTGCCCGTGGCACTGCCATGATTCGTTCCATGCTCGGCTGTCCCTCCCATCCCGTGTAGCTGCTCGGTGGGCCCACGCTGTCCTGCGCTGCGCACCCCGCGTCCGCCACCCCATGCAGGTCGCCGTCGACGAGGCGCACTGCGTGTCGGAGTGGGGCCACTCGTTCCGCCCCGCCTACCTGCGGCTGGGCCACGTGCTGCGCCACGTGCTGGGCCCGCGCGTGGTGCTGGGCCTCACCGCCACCGCCACGCGCCCCACGGCGGCCGAGGTGGCGGGCGTGCTGGGGCTGGCGCCGGGGGCGGTGCTGCGGGAGCAGCCGCTGAGGGACAACCTGAGGCTGCGGGTGGGTGGCGGGTGACGGTGGAGAGCACACGTACTTGTACCGTACGGCACTTGCCCCTCGTGTATTGCATTTCTTGGGCTCACAGCCAATTGTTCCGTTGTGTCACAGCCCAAACTCACACGCGCCCCTGGCCCGCCCGCAGGTGCTGCACATGCCCGGCTGCACCGAGTCTGGCGCCGCCCGCCGCGCGCTGCTGCAGCTGCTGCGCACCGAGCTGCGCGACGCCGGCAGCGTGCTGGTGTACGTGGGCATGCAGTTCCAGGCGGACGAGACGGCCGCCTTCCTGCAGACGCAGCACGGCATTCCCGCCTCCAGCTACCACGCGGGTGAGGCGCTGCGCCCTGCAGCCCCGGCACCGCCCCCACAGGCCCCTGCACCCACTGCACCCACAGCAGCACCCTGCGACATGACCGCCCCAGCCAAGAGCTCCTCACAGGGGCCCATACGGCGGCTGCCACACTTATTGTTACAACCACACCTGCGCTTCATGCCGACCACTCCTCCCCCGACCCCTGCCTGTCGCCCGCTGCCCCCAGGCCGCCCGCTGCCCGAGCGCTCCCGCGTGGCCGCCTCCTTCCTGGCCGGCGCCACGCGCGTGGTGGTGGCCACCGTGGCGTTCGGCATGGGCGTGGACCACCCCGCCATCTCCGCGGTGGTGCACCTCAACATGCCGCGCAGCGTGGAGGACTACGTGCAGCAGGTGGGCAGCAGAAGAGGGGAGGGGCAGGTACTGGGGAGTAAACCGCAACCCGGCCAAGGGAAATCGGAAACACAGGCACATGGCGGGGGGGGGGCATAGTAGAAGGGCATGGCGCCGGGCTGGCTGTGTTTCATGCCTCAAGAGGGTCCTGGCCAGCGTCACTGCCCGCAATTTGGCTACGGGGAGTTGCGTGCCCGTCCGCCAGCCCACCGTGGCACCTGTGTCATCATGCATGGTGGCCCCGCCCAGTGCCTCTGGCCCCAACCTGCCTGCATGCTGACCCAACGTGCCCCCGGGCCGCACGCCGCCGTCCTCAGGTTGGGCGCGGGGGCCGTGACGGCCGCGAGGCGCGCTGCTACATGTTCCTGGACGACCAGGTGGGTGTGGGGTGGGGGGTGTAGGGGGCGGGGAGAGGTCGGTCGTGGGTCAGGGTCACGCAACAGGCCCAGCAACGGGTCATAGCCTGACGTCTTGGGGTGTGCACCGCACAGGACTTTGGTCCTTGGCCGTGTAGC
Organism: Chlamydomonas sp. KOR1; assembly: GCA_036984285.1. Taxonomy (NCBI): domain Eukaryota; kingdom Viridiplantae; phylum Chlorophyta; class Chlorophyceae; order Chlamydomonadales; family Chlamydomonadaceae; genus Chlamydomonas; species Chlamydomonas sp. KOR1. The sequence goes on along the minus strand of BQMZ01000294.1, from coordinate 26,039 downwards.
TCAGACGTCCGCGCACGGCTGCGACTCCAGGCACGTCCGCTTCAGCTGGTGCCCCAGTCTGTCCCCACCTCCGTTGCCGACTGCCGGCCTGGGACCTGAGCACACTACGCCGCCCACTCTCCCCGCTCCTTACACTCATGTCGCTCACCCCTCAACGCCACCCCCGTCTCCCCCAGGACTACCTGCGCTACCGCTCCCTGGCCGCCGGCTCCCACGTGGAGCTGTCCGCCGTGGCCGCCTTCCTGCGCCGCGTGTTCAGGCCGCGGCCGCTGCTGGGGCGCGGGCCAGCAGCAGGGGCCGACGGCGGCGGCGGCGGCGGCTCCACGTTCGGCGTGCTGCCGCTGGCGTCCTCCGCCTCCGAGCTGGACCTGGCCGAGGAGACCATGGAGACGCTCATGTCGTACCTGCAGCAGCAGGGCGGGCAGGGAGGGGCCGGGGGTGCGGGCGGCGAGGAGGCCTGGCACGAGGGCGACGGGGAGGCGCTGGCAGCGGCAGGGGCCGGCGGTGGCGGTGGCGGTGGCGGCGTGAGCTACGTGTCCGTGCTGCCCACGTGCGCCGCCAAGCTGGACGTGTTCTTCCACAGGGTGGCCCCTGCGGCGCTGGCGGCGAGGTGGCCGGTGGTGGGGGCGCTGCTGGGCAGCAAGCCCCGCGTGCACAGGTGGGCAGGGGTTCGCGGAGGGACAGGGGACAGGGGGCTACGTCTGGTCGGGCGAAGCACCTGCGGGCGTGGGTGTCTACACAGGTGGCGTGGAAGCAGTCCGCCGGGGCAAGGGCTGCCGCATATGCGGTGGCTGGCCCGCTGAACTACCTGGCCTCTTCTTGCCTGTTTGACGGCTGCATCCCGTTCCCTGCTGACACGGTGCGTCGCCTTCCCCACCTGCCCTCCTCGCCTGTGGCCCCGGCCCTCAGGGGCTGCTACAAGGCGGACATGGCGGCGCTGGTGGCGGCTGGCAGCCCGCGCGGCATGTCCTCATCGCAGGTGGGGAAACTCAAGTCAGGCGGCCATGACGACGGTGACCTCCGTCACAAAGCGCAATCCGCTAGACCGGCACCGGTATGGTTGGTGGACGCCCGCACCCTGCAACACCCCCTGCCATTGCACCTCTCTCCCCCAACCCCCAGGCCCTCCGCCAGCTGTCTGAGCTGGCGGCTCTGGGCCAGGTGCACTTCGAGCCGCAGCACAAGCTGCGGGCGCTGTCGTGGCAGGTGCTGAGGCACCCGGACGACTGCCCGCCGCCGCTCGCGGCGCCCTTGGGCCCGCCGGCCCCCGGCGGGACGGCAAACGCAGCGGTGGAAGGGGCACAGGCTGCCGGCCCCGGCGGCCGCGGTCGGGGCGGGGGCGGCTGCGGCTCCCGGGGCCTGGCGGCGCTGGCCGCGTGGCTGCACGGGCGGCTGGAGGCGCAGACGGCGTCGGCCGTGGCGCGGCTGGACCTGGTGTGGAGCCTCATGGCGGGGGCGGACAGGGCAGGTGCGGGGGCCGGGGAGGGCGGAGGCCGGGGCCGGGCTGGTGTCCAAGCGGCCTGCCGTGCCGTGTACATTAGCGTGCCGTGCAGCACCATGATGTAGCCCCGTATCAACTTTGTTGCAATTTGTGGGCTCGTCAGGAAGTACAGGACGCAGCACGTCATCCCGCACGCACCGCCCAAGTCCCTTGCCCCCCTCCCGCCCCGCCCGCCTTCCCCCAGGCCACACGCCCGCCGCCCAGGAGGCCTTCCTGCGGCCCCTCATCACAGCCTACTTCGAGTCGCGGCGCCGCGGCCCTCCGCCGCTGCCGCCCGGCTGCCCGCCGCTGCCTCTGGCCGCCCCCCGCCGCGAGACCCTGGCGCTGGAGGTGTCGGCCTTCCTGGCGGGAAGCAGGGCGCGGGGCGCGGCAGCGGTGAGAGCGCCCTCCGGCTGCACGTGGTGCCCGTGTCCCCCACGGCAACCAAGCAACCGCTGCCGTCCACAAAGTGTCTGGAAGCCTGAACCGACAGGCCTTGCCCTGCCTTATGCACCAGCCCCTTGCGCGTATTCCTGCTCACAGCCACCACCTTGCCGCCAACTTACCAGCTGCTCCTCCGTACCCGTCTGCCCCGTCTGCAGTCCGGCGTGCCGCTCACGCCCGTGGCCGTGGCCCGCGTGCTGCATGGCCTGGCCTCGCCCGCCTTCCCGGCGGACACGTGGCGCAAGGCGCCCGAGTGGGGCAAGTGAGTGGGGTGGCGAGGCAGGGGCGAGGGTGGTAAGAGAGGGTGGGGTGGCGGAGAGTGTGTCCAGCGTGGAGCAGGGGCCTGCTGCCAAGGGCGGGAGGTGACGGGCTGGGGCGGGTGCGTACCTCGGCGGGTTGGACACATGCATTGGGGCAACTGGGGGTATCAGCGGCTAAGCAGGCCTCCTCGGCGCTCCCCGAGGCACCAGGACTGCACCAGCCCTGCCCTACCCGACCCCGGCAACGGCAACGGCTCCGGCTCCTGTGCGGCCGCAGTGTACTCTCAGCGCATCCTACATGGTGCTTCCCGCTCCCCCACCCGCAGGTACAAGTCCGTGGACTTTGCGCTGGTGCGGCGCGTGGCGGAGGAGGTGATGGGCCGCAGGGGCCTGGCGGCGCAGGCGGCGGCACGGGGCGAGGCGGGGCCCGGGCGGGGGCCGGCGGTGGGCAGGGCGCGCGATAGGGCCCCGGGGACGTTCGGGGCAGCGACGGGGAGGAGGATGGGGGCAACGGGGCCCCTGATGCCATGGAGGAGTGAATGACGGAGGCGTGTGGGAGGTCGCATGTGCCGGGGCGTGGGGTAGAGTCTGGCGCCAGCGGAACCCCCCGGCACCTATGTAATGTCGTACAGTGATAATGGAAGAATATGCAAGGTCCATAAAACGTTATCCGGATACAGACAGCATGTATACGGTATTACAGCAAACACGAAAGCACGGGACGGGTTTTGACCCTGAGTCACGGTACTCTCTCGACTGCTGACGGACCGACGCCTGGGTGAGAGCTCCCTTGGGTGAGGGTGTGTATCCGGCCGAGTATAACTGTGCCATTGTGTGAGCACCGCTTCTTCTGGCCACGCTGCTCAACGTATGCCATTATTAGTGCTGTTGAGCTCACATGGCAGGTAGCTTGACTAGTGCGCTGTGGGTGGAGGAGCGCGCGCATGGGGTGAGACCGGGTGACGTGGAGGTTGCAAGGGGAGGGACGCGTGCCCAGTCAAACATCAATGGTCCACGCGTTGGACATGGAGGAGAGCTCGCTCGCTCAGCTTTGCACATTTCCGTAAGGAGTTGTGTCGGGGTCTGTCAAGGCCCCCTCCCTGACCCCGCCTGACCTTTTCGACGTGATCAGACGATCTAGGTCAACGGGACGTGCGGCAGACCGGCCCTGCATGGGCATGTACAATTAGCTCAGCATCATATACAGCCCATAGTAGGTGGCAGCCGGGGGCCACATGGCCGGGAGTCCTCGTGGCCCCACGCCACGGACACGCCGCCAGGCCTGTAGCCACGGTGCCGACCCACACACTCGCACTGGCCCCGCCACCCGACGCCACGCGGTCACCTCAACGGCGCTCCGCCGCCCTTCACGCGCGGCTCAGCCAACCCCCTCCACCAGCTTCCTCCTTTGCCTACCCCGCTAGCCCTATTGCCCGCCGTACACAACAGCCAACCGCTGCCCGCCGTACCGCCCCGCCTCCTCCTCTAAATCGTCCAAGTCAACATCAAAGTTCTTGAACCTGGTCTCCAGCGCCAGGCCGCTCTCGTACCTCAGCTGCCGCACCATCCCCGCCAGGCCGCCCTGCAGCCCCCCCTGAACCAGGCGCAGCGGCCGCCGCGCAGCGGAACCCCCACCTGGAGCCCCATCCGGCTGGCGAGGCGCCAGGGTCCCCTCTCCACCTTCCCGCGGCCCGGCGTCCCACACGCTGCCTGCGCTGCCCGCAGGTCCCCGCACCGGCGCCCCCTGCTGCTCCCCTGGACGCCCGTCGCTGCAGCACGCCTGCTCGGCTCCTATCCCCACTGCCAACCCTGACCCGCCCCCAACCGCCTGCACCCCCGCCACGCCGTCGCCTGCAGAGCCGCCGCCCTGGGCAGGCGCAGGCCCAGGGGAGTCCAACCCCACCTTCAAGCCCGACCCCGACCCCTGCCCTTGTTCGCCCTCCGCCTCCCCGTCCCCCTCCGGCTCCTGCTCGCCCTGCACCCGTGCCGCCGCGTACGCCGCCTGCGCCAGGGAGGCCTGACCCCGCAGCCCCTGCCGCGCCGCCAGCTGCTGCTGCCGCTGCTGCGCGCGCAGCTGCTGCAGCGGGGAGGGCGGCGGCGCGGGCGGCTGGCAGGCGGCGGGGTAGGGCACAGGCAGGTGGAAAATGTCGGCGCCTGCGGGGGCGAGCGGGAGCGGGGAGCGGGGCTGTGTAAGGAGCGTAGGATGCCGCATGCGTCAGTGGGGCAGGTTGCGGGCATCATATCTTCCCACCACTTGCCTGCGTTCCCGCCACCTTCCCGCGATAGCCCACGGTGCCTCATCCGCCCCCCGCCAGAGCCTTGCCGATGCACCCTCAGCCACCCTCAGCCCACCGCCCTGTGTTGAGCACCCCCCTCAAGCCCGCCCCGTGCTCTCACCCCCGTGCCGAATGACCGCCTCCGCCCACGCCACCATGACCGCCTTCCCCACGCCGCGCACCGCCGCCTCGTCCACCTCGCCCGCGGGGCACAGCGCGCGCTGCAGCCCCGACAGCCCGTCCAGGAACTGGAAGTGGCCTAGGGGCCGTCAGGGGGGGAGGCGGGAAGGGGGCGAACGGGGAGTGTTTTGGCTTGCTGAGTGGAACCTCCCATTGGCGCACTTCCACATGCCAGCAGCAAGCCTGTGCGGGCTAAAGGGCTTCGGGCGTAAGGAGGGACAGGGGGCCGGGGACAGGGGACAAGCTGCACGAGCTGGCGTGCGCGTGCGCGGCCGCGAGCGTGGTGGGGGTGGGTGGCGGGGTCGCGTTGCGCTGGGAATTCCGAGCCGCCAGCCAGGCACCACAGCCCATGGCTGCCCACGCGCACGCCCCCTGCCCTCCCCTTCCCTTCCCTCCCTCCCCGCACCTGCATCGGGTATGGCCACCTCCCAGCAGGGTGCGTTGGAGGCGGAGAAGAAGCGCCGGTAGTTGGACTGGGGGCGGGAAACGGGGTTGAGCGGCAGGTGCACTGGCTCAGGCACTGGGCCAGCAGCAGTGCAGCTCCACGTTGTCCTGTGACCGTAAACCCATGACGCGCCGCCGCGCGACAGACCGCCCGGCTACCGTTTACGCACAACAGACCCGGTGCGGCGCGTCCGGAGAGCCAAGGATGCCATGAGGACAACACGCAGGACACCGGGCTGCAGGCTGTGCCGGGCAGCTGGGCACATGCAGCTGGGCGACCAGGGCCACGGGGTTCGCCCGTCCCCGCGCCTCGCCGAGCACTCCTCAGCGTCAGCCTTCCGGACAGCACCGCCTTCCGGACAGCACCGCCTACCGCCTTCCGCCTACCGCCTTGCGCCATCCTCAGGCCCCCACCGTGACAGTGACGCACCTGCCGCGGCGCGCAGTCTCCCCCCAGTCCGCCCCCCACCACCGCCAGGGGCAGCGGCCGCTCGCGGGGCATGTTGCGCAGCGCAGCCAGCGCCGAGGGAAAGCTGCGGGAGTAGGGGCGCGGGCGAACAGGAAGGCGCAGGCACAAGGCGAGTCGAGGGGGCTGGTGGTGAGGCTGGGGCAGCGGGCGGGCAGGATGAGCGGCAAGACTCAAGGTGGCGGGCCGGACGACGGTGGTGGTGGCGGCGGTCAACCAACCCCTTGACCCGCAGCACGTCAACGTCCAACCGTTCCCGCCAGGAGCGTCGGGCAACCCGCCACACCAAACTCCGGAACCCTCTGCCAAAACAGCCTCAGCACCCTCCCTCCTGCCAGCAACTCACCCCCCACGCCCCCGTCTCCGGCCTCCCCAGTCCTCACCCCGGCGCCAGCGGTGCGTACTGCGTGTTATCCACCGGGTCCAGCAGGCACAGCGCCGCCACGCGGGCGTCCTCGGCGCCAGCCAGCGCAGCCAGCTTGGCGCCCCTGGGGGTGGGGGCCACGTGGGAGGCGAGGGGAGGCGAGGGGCGCGGGCTCACGGCGGGAGGCCGTTGGGGCCCAGGATCCGCACACAAAAGCAGTGGGGGACCCCCCATAAGGTCGCTGGCGGTGGTGGCCGTGTATGCTGTGTGCTGCACGTCAAATGCTCGTGGGTTGCCCAATACCTCCCCACCCTCCACAGGAACGGCAACCTACCACAATACCCACCCGCCAACCACCCCTGTTGCCCAAACCCACCTTCCCGCACCTGAGTTTGAGCTCGCTACGCAAACCCCGCACCCCGCACCCCCGCACCCCAACACCCGCCCTCACCTGGAGTGCCCCACCATGTACACGCCCAGCCCCGGGTCCGCCAGCCGCCGCAGCAGCGGGTCCGCCGCCGCCCAGTCCACCAGCTCCACCAGCAGCTGCACGCACGCCGCGTCGTTGAGCAGCGAGGCGACCGTCTCGTTGCGGTCGTACAGCAGCACCGTGTAGCTGAGGACACACGGGAGGGAGGCATTGGCCTGGTTACACACAAGGCAGGTAGCCGCTCAGGGGCAAAGCGCCGCAGTTGCACGAGGGTTCAGCTGAAGCAATCAGGACCATGCAGCCTTCTTCCCACGTAGTGTATAACAGCGCACGTCCACGGACCCACCCGACGGCGCCAGCCTGCAGCCGATTGCCCTGCTGCAGCTGGTGCCGCCCCCGCGCACAGTCTCGGCATGCCTGTGGCCCCGCCCCTGCCCACGGACCCCTCCCCTCCCCACGCCCCCACAGCCCCCCAACGGCCCCCCAACGGCCCCCGGGCCTCACCCCCAGGACGCCAGCCTCTCGGCGTACGAGCGGTACATGCCGCTGCCCAGCAGGAAGCCGGCGGAGAAGACGGCCAGCGGGAAGGGCGGGCCCAGGCCCAGGTCGGCGCCGCCCTGGGGGTGGGTGGCAGCACGAGCACGGGGGAGGCGGCGTGGGTAAGGACCTTGCAAGTCAGGCCATTGCGCCCATGAGGTGCGCTGCACCTCGTCGAACCGCTGCACGGCCCAGGCTCTTGGGCAGGCAACAGGGGCCACGACGTGGAGCCATGAGGCTTGCCACCCCTGCAGCGGTACAGGCAGGAACCTCCGCAATGGCGCGGGGTTTATGCAGGGGGGGATATGTGTCACCAGTGTCCTTCCTCGCCGGCAGGCACCCCTCGCACGCCCAGGCTGTGCATTGGGGTCCGTCCGCAGACCCTTGGTGCCGCGAACCCTCTCCCTCCCTGTACCGTACACGTGCACTGTCCCCTTCCTCCCGCCCCGTACCTTGGGGTACACCACGTCCACCCGCACGGTGCACGTGCCGTTGACGCAGGCGGGGAAGCAAGAGGCGCACGTGTGCTCGCGACGCGGCAGCCGAGCCACGGCCAGCGGGCCGGGGCCGCTGTGGCGGGGCACCAGGGCGGGGAAAGAGGTGGCTCATTGGGGTTCAGGGGAGCAGATGGAACGTTGTTTGACACATCACCATGCACCCTTGCCGTCAGCCCTCAATCCTTGCCCTTACTGCTCAACCTCCGTGCCGCTCCCCGCCGTCGCCCCCTCCTCCCCACCCCACCCCTTGCTGGCGGCCCCACCCCCCACCTGTAGTCGGGTGCCACCAGGTAGGGCGCATAGGCGGCGCGGCACTGCGCGGGGGTCAGCACACGCCGCGGAGGGGCGGCCTGGGCCGGGGGCAGGAGCGGGAGGGGTAACAAAGGGCCGGGGGCAGGAGCGGGAGGGGTATGCACGGTGGGACGCAGGGGTTGCCATGGCCCCAGAGCATAGCCGCCTGGTGAGGCGTTTCCATGTACGGTCCTGCCCCCATCCCCAGCAGCCGCAGCCGCAGCAGGGCTGAACAGCCTTGCGGGCGTGTCGGGGAGGCAGGTCCCCACAGCGGGCCCCCACGCCTCAGTGTCACGGCGGGAGGCGGCGCAGGGCCGCAGGGAGCAGGGGGCTGCGGCCGGTGCGCGACAAGCAGATGCAGGTCCGGCCCACTGCGGCATGGGCTGAGCCACCGCGCCCACCAATGCCCGGCCGCACGCAGCCCGACTGCCACGCACCACCGGACGTGCTAGGGGCAGCGCCGAAGCCCGGCCGGCCGCTAAGCCCCTGACACCATGCAAGTCAGGGATGTGATGGTGCCAAGCGAACACGACGACTGCCGCCCCATACCCCACCACATCCACCACCATCCACCTGCCGCACAGGTCCGCCCCCCACACCCAACGTGGCACCAACACTGCTGCGCCCACTGCCACAACCCCAGTCAGCGGGCAGCACCACGCCTTTCCCGCAACCCCCCACCCTACCACCCCTTACCCCACCAACCCGCGCACCTCCTCCGCCAGCGCCTCCCCAGGTCGCAGCGCCAGCCCCGCCGCCGCCGCCCCCAGGGGCCCTGACGCCAGCAGCAGCCGTCGCCGCCCCACCGCCTGCGCCCGCCCCTTGCCGCCATGCCGCTCCTGCCCCCGCGCCTGCCCCACTTCCTGCCTCTGCTCCTGCCCCACTGTATGCCGCATACCGCCCGCGTGTTGCAAGTGGGCTACGCCACCGCCTTGGCCATGAGGAGCACGCGCTGCCCCTCCCCTGGCCCCGTGCGGCGCTGCGTCCGCCTGCCCCGCTTGCCCAACCGTGTGCCGGTCGTGCCGCTGTCCGGCGGGCGGCACGCTGCCACAAGGGGGGCGACCCTGTTCCGTGCTGGTGCGCGGGGGTGCAGCGCCAGGGTCCCGCGGCCCCGGGGATGGGCCCAGGCCCGCCTGCTGGGACACCCGTGGCTGCACAGGCCCAGGCGGGCCGTGCGGATTACATGCTGCTGGGATGGAAGCCGAGGCCCCTGTTCTTGCAGCTGAAGCTGAAGCTTCTTGAATGCGTGTTATCTTTCTACCATGACGCCTAGCAATTGAAGAGGGGAGGTGACTCAATTGGCACCATCCTTTGGGGGTCCGCGGGTGCAGCAGGCAGGTGCAGCCTGTCGCGCTGCTGGTGCTGGGGCCTCCCGGCGGGGCGTGCGGAGATCCTGCAGCGGTCCGACCCGTCCCGCAGCTCAACCGTTGCATAGCAGTTGAAGTCGCCTAGCAAGCCTTGCTTCCGCGGTCCGTGCTTGAGTAGTGCAGCACTGCCCCACGAAAGAGGTCAGGAACGAGCCGCTGTGCGGCGCAAACAAGCCATCTACAGAACCGCACAGCTGCGCGATCTTCCGCACAGGCAGCGGCCCAGTATCTCCGCTTGATGGCCAGGCTGTAAGCCCGCTGGTCACAGAGGATAGACAGGAGAACAGGCTTCTATATTACGCTTCTATATGCACGCTAGATTGCTTCGCTGGAAGCTTGTTGGGTGTTATGGACCTTGTTCGTCACAACGTGCAACCATCTTTGTTCATGAGGGAGGACAGAGGCACCTCGCCCCAAGACCCTAAACATTCTTTGAATAGTCATCAAGTATCACGAGAACACTTAAATATGGCCGAGGGGGCCTTGAACGCTCTGAAGAGCCTGGCAAATGTGTTGGCGCGTGTGGGTATTAAGGAGCCATGGAAGATGACGGGAGTTCGCAGTCTGCCGGACTACCAGCACTATCTGCCGCAGGGGCTTGAGTACCGGAAAGTCAGCCCCGGGTGAGTAGGGCGTTCTTCAACGTGCATTCCAAAGGGACTTGGCGTTCTTTGCTGCTGACAGGAAAGAGACTTGGCAAAGTCACAAAGAAACGGCTTCATGCATGCTTCGCTCTGGTTGTTGCCCTGTGAGCAAGAACCCCCGTCTCGGTGTTTGCCAAGCTTTGCCCTGTCCTTGCCTGGCCCAGGAGCCAGCCCATCAAGGCCAAGGTGCCCCACGACTCCCCCCGCCTTGTCTACGACATCAAGTACTTTGGTGGGTGGGGACGCCGGCAACCCAACGTACTGCGCCCGCTTGCACGCCCACGGCGAGCGGCGAGCGCGCCCCCAACCCTCACCTGAGTCCTCACAGCAACGCGCACAGTCCTGGCAGTTGGCGCAGTGCAGTGCGGGGCGCCTAGACCACATTTCGCCCACTGTGTGCTCATGCGGTTGTCTGCTGGCGTCCCGCAGTCCGCGACTACCGCCGCAACAACAAGTACACGGCACGCACCGTGGAGGCCAACGCGCCCTTCGACTTCGACAAGGTGGGCGGACTGTCATGGGTCATGGGGCCCGTCAGCGTGTGGCGGCGCATTTCATTGTTGGTGTCTTACTTAGCGCTCTTTGCAGCTCGGCTGGCGCTGGGTGGCTGCAGGGAGAGTGTTGGGTGAGCGTTGCATGTTCAGTGCCAGTACCATCGTGACCCCCACCCAGGGGAAAGGATGCAGTTCCTCAGCCCCACACCGCCCGACGCAGTGGCTGTAGATGTCTGGTGGTAGAGGTGAAGGTGTTGCCTGACCTGCCCCCCGCCTGCCCCCTCGCCCAGATGTACGCCTCCGCGCCCCTCAAGCCCGAGGAGGTCAAGTGGGTGCCGCGCCCCGACGTCATGCCCACGCGCGGCTTCTGAGCGCCCGCCTCACCGCCAGCCCACCTTCACGCCAAGCACGGCTGCGGGCACGGCAGGCCAGGGCAGGGCGAGGCTCGCCAGCGGTCGCCGGCCAGCCACCCGCTGCGGGCGCGTCCTGCTGCTGTGGGCGCAAGGAGCCCAGTGGGAGCACGGGCGGGACCTTAGCGGCGGCGGGAGCGGGCCACAGGTGGTGGGCCCCAGGCGTGCTGGCGGCGGTCATGTGCTGGCCCTGTAGCTGGGGCCGTGGAGGTAGACGCTGATGGGTGGGGCGCGTGCACACGGTGTCGTGGGAGCGGCGTGGGGCCGTGTGTGGGGCTCCGGGCGGACTGAGTGCCACGATAGAATACCGGTGCAGCCTTTTGCTGGCACGTGGGCTGTGGTTGGCGGGTAAACTTTGTCGCCGCGGCGTGCGGTGTGGGCCTGTTACTGGTGAATGGAAGGCTTAACAACTTGGTTGGAATCATGCATGCTCCGTATGTTCATGTTTATACCGGTTCGGCGTGGTGCGTGGTGCATTAGGACGGCCCCTGGGCCATAGCCTCCTGTTGTTGTCTCGTCCGTGTGGGTAGTGCGCAACGCAACACTGTGCTGGTTCCTTGGTGGGAGGTATGCCTGCCTGCTGTTAGTGGTACAAGCAACGTACGGTAACGCAGCAACCCACTGGGGCGGCGGGTCGACAGAGCACCGTTGTAGCGTAGCGTCCGGACAGCTGGCTCGCCTGTGGCGCCCAAGTATGTTCGTGGGCGCACCCTGGAGCACCGCAGCCTGCCTCGGGATACAGTCCCCGTGTTGACCATCGGTTGCCAGAACTAGCACCTCGCACCTGGCCGCACCATGCGCAGGGAAGCTGAGCAGCGAGAAACCAAACGTGGTGCCTGGGAGCACGGTACCGGGGCGACCAGTCCGTCAGTCAGCCGGTCAGGCAGTTGTTACACGTGGCAGGTGTAACTTCCCGAACGGGCTCAGGTCACAGGTCGCGGATGCGCTCCGGGCGACAGGTCTCTCCCGCGTTGGCGGGTCAGGCAACTGCGGCGCGCCAGTGCACCCCATCTGTCTCAGCCTCACTGGGCCATCTTCGACACGACCACGCACGCAGGGGCACAAAGTTTACATAAGGTACCCAACATCATGAACTTGTGCAGGACCAGCGCATGCCAGCTTCAGCTGTTCGCTCAAGCCAAACGGTCAATCGCAGGACAACCCATAAAACGCGCATGGTAATCGTGTCAGGTGACACACCTGCTGTGACAGAGAAAGGAAACGGGGTACGGCGTAAACAGCGTCACAATATTTGCTTCAGAACAGAACACCAGCCCGCAGTTCGACCCGTGCGGTTATTCAAGGCAATACAGCGTCACGGCTCACTGGCCCCTCATCCCGCACCACAACAGGCAGAGGCCTGCACCCCGATCGCGCAACCACTCAAAAACCCAGTGCCAGACCGCAACCCAGGGCAGAACGCGGCAGCCGACCCACCCTTGAACACAGAAGTAACAGCAGAAGCTGAAGTCCCAACGGAGTGCAACAATACACATGCATGCATGGGCATCAGTGCTGGACCCATTCATTCGTGGACGACGAGTTGCCGCAACCCCTGCCCCTCCAGGGGCATCAGTGCACCACCTAGGCCGGCCGCTGAGCGATACGGCGCGGCGCCGCCTGCACCCGTCTGTGCAGTGCCGTCCCCTCACCCGTCCCCCAATGTTGCTACGTGCATTACGGCAGCCGCCCCGCCCTGGAGCAGCGTGCCCCGTTTGCAAGCAGGCAGCAAGCACCCTTCCCACGGCCCCCGGCCTCCGTCACCCCGTCACGTGCATGACAAGCGACTGGCCCGGCTGGAAGTGGTCTGCGCTGCCCTCGTTGTACTGCACGGACAGGCGGCCGGGCGCCACGGCGGTCACGCGGCCGTTCATCCACACACCCTCAACGTCGTAGAACACCTGCGGCCGGGCGGCAGGGCGGGACAGTGGCGGGGGGCCAGGAAGTCATTGCATGGCGAGGATGCATGGCGGGCGCAGGACGCCAGGGACACCGTGCGACTGCGTGGGTCACGGCCGCGTCGCAAACCCAGGCAGTTGGTTTGGGCGCGCAGCAGGGCCCATGCACACCGTTGTAGGCCCATGCAGACCATCGACCATGACTCCTGGGGCGTGGCTGCCCCAAAACCCTGCACAGCCCTGTTGTGCCGACCCGTGCCCCCAACAGGAGGGCGACCTTGCACCGTCCCCTCCCGCAACCTATGCGCTCACCGCCACCTGCCGTCCCACGGCCGCCTGGCCCATAGCAAACAGCTGCTGCAGCACGCCCGGGGCAGCACTGCCCGGGCCCTGCTGCCCCTGGGCCCCACGGGCTGCGCCGCCCTGCCCCGCCGCGCCTGCAGATGCGCCCGACAACATGCCCCCACCGCCTGTCATTGCCGCCTGTTGCTGCTGCTGCTGTTGCTGCTGCTGCAGCATGTATTGCTGCTGTTGCTGATGGAACTGTTGTTGCTGTTGCTGGAGCTGCATTTGCTGCTGCTGCAGCTGTTGCTGCTGCATGGGGAAGGACTGCTGGGCCAGGGGCACCATGCCCGCCAGCGCCCCGTGCTGCTGCCCCTGGCCCTGCCCCGCCGCCAGCTGATCCATCCCCTGCCCCGCCGCCTGCGCCATCCCCATCCCCATGCCCATGCCCATCGCACCTTGGGGCACCATCCCCATCGCCATCCCGAACGCCCCCATGCCGCCTTGCTGCTGCTGCCGCAGCTGCATGGCAGCCTGCTGCTGCTGCTGCTGCTGCTGCTGCATGGGCACCATGCCTGCGCCCTGCTGCCCCTGGGGCTGCTGCTGCATGAGCTGCAAGGCGGCCATGGGCTGCGGCACCATGCCCATCCCCATGCCCATGGGGTAGCCCAGGGGCTGCGCGCCGGGCAGCATGCCCATCCCCATCCCCATGCCCATTCCCACCGCCATGCCCGGCATCATCACCTGCTGCTGCTGCTGCATGTGGGCCGCCTGCACACCCGTTGCCAGCATGCCAGCAGCTGCAGCTGCCTGCTGCTGTTGCTGCGGTTGTTGATGCATCAACATCTGCTGCTGTTGCTGCTGCGCTTGTTGTTGTTGATGTAGCTGTTGTTGTTGCATATGCTGCTGCTGCAGTTGCTGTTGGTGTTGCAATTGCTGCTGTTGTTGCAGTTGCTGCTGCTGCTGCAGTTGTTGCTGCTGTAGCTGCTGCTGCTGTGCCTGCATCGCCGCCCCGCTCGCCGTCGAGCCCTGCTGCTGCGGCTGCTGCACCGTCGCCACAGCCCCCGCCGCCGGCTTGCCCACCCTCCCGCCCGGAGCACCCCCAGCGCTCGACGCACTCCCACTAGCGCTCCCGCTCCCGGGCCCCACCGCTGCCGCCGCCGCCCCCTTGCCCTTCTTCGCTCCCTTGGCGTCCACTGCCGCGCTCTTGCCGTCCGCCGCCGCTCCCTTGGCACCGCCTCCCGCGGCGGCGACTCTCCGTTTGGACGTAGGCGGGCCCCCTGCCGGCGCCGCCATCCCACCCTGCTGGCCTGCACCCTCCGCCGCCGCCTCCGCCAGCGGCCACGCCACCTCCCTGGCCGCCACAAGCTCCCGCAAGTTCACCTCCTCGTCCTGCCCCGTGGACTCGTAGAAGATGCGCGCCGCGCCGCCGCTCTTGGCCCCGCCCTCGTGCTCCACCACCACGCCGTCCCACCACGTGCCGTCGTCAGGCCACAGCAGCGACAGCCGCCGCCCCTTGAGGCTGGTTCGCAGGTCGGCGGCAGTCAGCAGCTTGCGTGCCCCGCCGCCGCCGCCGCCGCCTCCTGCTTGCACGCCGTTGGCCGCCTGCCCCTTGCGCTGCTGCTGCTGCTGCTGCTGCGCCTCCGCCTGGGCTTGGGCCTGTGCTGCCGCCGCGGCCGCTGCTGCTGCCGCCGCCTCGCGGCATGCCGCCACCCGTTGCTCAGCCCCCTGGACCTGAGAGCCATACACAGGAAGACAAAGAAGTGTGAGTTAAGCAGAGCAGCACACAGCCACAGCGCACCATCCCCCTGCCGCACCCCCACCTACTGCACCACGACCCCCAGGCCAGCCCCACCTGCTGCGCCGCCTCCTTCCGCCGCTGCTGGTGCTCCCGCGCGGCCGCCCCCATGTGCGCTTCCAGCGCCCGCAGCTGTCCCCCCAGCGCCGCCTCCTCGGCCTGGGCGGCGGAAAGCCGGGACTGCCGCGGCGGCGGGGGCATGGGCAGGCAGCAAGGCAGGCACAGCGTCAGGGTGACAGGGATGGCGCACAGGGCACGGGCCTAGGCACAGATGCAGCCCGCGGCAAGCAGGGGCATGCCACCCGGTGTGGTTGCCGCGGCGGGAGCGTCGGCCACCTACACTATCGGGCACAGCATCCGTGAGCAGCGCCCAGCAGGGGCCAGGGCCCCAAGGTTCCCGCCCCTGGCTTAACCCCCTCCACACCGCTGCCCCGCACCTGCAGCGCCTCCACGCTTTCCGCTCCGCCGCCGCCGCCCGCCCCGCCGCCCGCCCCGTCGCCCGCCCCGCGGCCCGCTCCGCCACCCGGTCCAACGCCCTCCGGCAGCGGGCTGAGCACTCCGGATGCGGCGCAGTAGGACATCCCGGCCTGGGCCGCAGCCTGCGCCGCCCTGGCGCCCGCCTCCTCCAGGCCGCGGGCCAGGGAGCGCACCGCCGCCTCCAGGCCCGACAAGCTGCAGCCTGCGGGCAGGTGGCACGGGGGTGCATTGCCGCCATGCAGCGATCACAGGTGGGGCTTGCGACTGCAGCGGTGTGGTTGTGTGGATGTGGCAGTTTGGTGGTGAGGTGGTTATGAGGTGCTGTTGGACGAAATTGCATGAGGCACAGGGCCACAGATGGCCGCCCATGGCTGTGTACGTTGCGAGAGTCACCATTACACTTCCGTTTACTTACTCTATTGTTTGCAAGACAGAAACGCCCCAGAGCAGGCTTCGTAACAACCCAGAAAGAGCACGGGGCAGTTTTGCATGCCTACAGGGCAACCTGTCCGAAGCCGCTCGGTACCCGACCTGCCCCAAGCATTCGACGTGTGGACACGGAGCCATCGATGTGCACCCTCAGTTCCTCGCGCGACTTGCCTTCAGCGGGAAGCGGGTACTGCACGTAACCACTGGTGCCTTCAGACTGCAGTGGTGGCCCCCCCTGTGCCTGCCGGACGGAGAGCAGCGACCACGCCACGTCAAGTCATCGTCACCCTTATTAGCGTTCCTTGCATGCTCTTTGGAGAGCACTTAAGTACGTGCTGCTGTTATGACGACCCAGTGCCTCACAGCCCGCGTACCCACCGCAGCATGCTCGTAAAGTCCGGGCTGACTTCGCTGCTGCCATGACTGTTGCAGGTTAGTCGTCGGTATCATAACTGATTGAGAGCCCATCGTGCAGTTGCAAAGTGGTCTCCTGCTCGAGGAATTGGTGGTGGTCGTTGGTGGAGTCAAAGACCACGTCGTCTTCCTGACTGCTCATCGCGGAGACGGGGCCATGCTTACCCCGTATAAGGACAATGTGTATGATAGGGCATTTGACCGGGGATTGCATGCCCAAGCATACTGTTTCGAGGCCCTCTTGGCCAGGTATGTTTTCCAGCGGCTTGCCTAGAGTACTGGTACGCGTGAGCCCATCATGCCTGATATCTTTCGTGAGGTGTCCAGGAAGCTTTCTACCTGAGGTCGCTGTCGGGGCTTGAGGGTCTGACCTGTCGGCACACCTTAACGACTTTAACTGGCTGCGCATTTCTTTTCAACAGCGGTTAACCCTACCCAGCACTCCGCATAGACCTCATTGACTAGAAGAGCAGTTCTTGGATTGTGAATGCAATTGCTAGTGCTGCTTTTTTCCTTGCCGTCGCTGGTCACAGTCGCTGTAGTCGGCGCCGGCGCTACGCTAGGCAACTGCAAGCGAACTTGCTGCAAGAAGTGTGTATGATTCTGCGTTGATCGCCGGCATCAGCGCTGGGGGTCTGATGGTCAGAGTGTGCGGTCTCCCTCGCATCAACCACCACAACAGCCCACACGCCACGCCCCTCTCTCGAGCAGCTGGGCACCCTCCAACCCATAAGCACCTGCAATACCAATACTTCATACCTGGAAACACCTCCGAGGCACCCGAACCGAGGCAGCGGTCCACACGCAGCAGCCCCACCCCGGCGCTCGCCCACACAGTCACCACACTCGCCCCTACCACCTCCACCTCCACCTCTTCCGTCGCCAGCAGAGACACAGCCGCAGCCACCAACTTGACCACATCACACCTCATCACTGGACCCATGGGCGGCACGTCAGCCCCCGGCTGCCCTGCCGCTGCCTCCAGCGAGGCCCCTGCGGGGCAGGGCCCAGCCCCGCACGCACCGCACCCGCGCGACAAGCATGGCGGCACCTCACCCGCTGTCGCAGCCGCCTTCGTACCAAGTACCACCACCGTCAGCAGATCCCCTGCGCCCGCGTCGGAGGCCTCCCCTGGATCTGTCGAGCCTGGTGTGGTCGCAGCCGCCGGTGCACGCACGGCGCAGCAGGGGGCGCCACCAGGGCCGGCGGGGCTCACGTGTAGGGCGGCGGGACCGGAGGCGGCAGGCACGCCCACCGCTTGCGACCCTAACCAATTAAAGTGCACAGCCCAAGAAATTGCTGTAGCCGCAGCCCAGACTGCCGCCAGAGGAGTCCACGCGGCAGGCGCTCCGCTGCAGCGGGAGCGGCGGCGAGGCGTGCTCCGGGTGCTGGACCTGTACTGCGGGATAGGTGGCATGCACCACGCACTGCTGAGGGCGCTAGGGCAGCTGGGGGTTGGGGTGACGGGGCACGGGGCGGCGAAGGGGGACCAGCGGGAGCAAGGGGAAGAGCGGCTGCGGGGGGCGGCAGGAGGCGGCTCAGCGCAGGAGGGCAGCGGTGATGAGGCGCATGCAGTTGGTGGGTTCGGGGGGCGCGGCGTGGAGCTGGAGGTCACGGCGGTGGATGTCAACGTCATGGTGGGTGGCGGGCGGTGGATGGGCGGGTGCCTGGGGAGCGGCCTGTTGATGGGGTGGGGGCTCGCCGGTGCGAGTGGCCCCTGCTTGCGGGACGGGGCCGACGCGGTGTGTGAGGAGGCGGTTCGAGCTCACTCTTATTCATACGCCTTCCACCTTGAATGCCCCCGCCTTGTCGCCTTGTGCCGCCAGGCCAACAAGCTGTACGCTGCGGAGTTTGGTGTGCAGCCCCGGGCGATGGACCTCAGCCGGGTGAGCAGCAGCACGGAGGCAGCAGCGGAAGCGGCACGTGCACACAGTGGTGGGATCTGGGGCGCCGCAGAGCCCTGAGACTCCAGGGCCCATTAAAGCCGTGGCCACCTACCATTCATCGCATAGCACAGCCCAGCGTCCAGAGGTCTCAGCCTGACACGCGCCCCATGCCACGTGCCGTGCACCACGTGCTGCCCCGCAGGCCACCGCCGCCTCCCTGGACGCGCTGCGCGCCGACCTGTGGCTGCTCACGCCGCCCTGCCAGCCCTACACCACCACCACCAACGCGCGCCGCCGCGACACCGCCGACCCGCGCGCGGCCTCGCTGCTGCGGCTGCTGAGCCCCCGCCACGGGCTGCCGGCCATGGCGGCGCTCCCCTCGCGGCTGCTGCTGGAGAACGTGCCGGGCTTCGTGGGCTCGCAGGTGGGGGCAGTGCGTGGGGCCCGCGTGACGGCGCCATGCATTCAGCTTGCCGATGCGCAGGTGCAGGGAGTTCTGCCTCGTGCCCCCAACTCAAATCCACGGCACAGGTGCGTCCTTGGCGCTGCGCGTGCTACCGTATCAACGAAACGCCACACCCCCGCTACGCCCCCGCACCCCACCACGAACCCCCAAAGGCCCACGAGTTGCTGCTCGCGGCGCTGCGCAGCCGCGGCTACTCCGTGCAGCAATTCATCATCTCGCCGCACCAGCTGGGCGTGCCGTACTCCAGGTGGGGGCCGGGCACGGCGTGACGCAGTACTTGGCCTCTCACTACGCAGCCGGCCGAAACCGACAAACACACCTGGCACAGTGCGCGTCAGCAAGTCAAGTGCAGGGGCCCATTATGGCCGCACAGGGTCACCGCCCACTCGCTGGTGCAAATGTGCTGGACTCCCGACCGCAGTGCCCCTGTCCATGCTACAACCCCAACGTGCTCCTGCCCACGTGCTTGCCTGGACCTTAGGCAGCGCAATAGGCATGACCTCACGCCTCCCCGCTGGCCCCTCCCCTCCCTTCCCTGCGCCCAGGCCCCGCTACTTCGCGCTGGCGGTGCGCCGCCCGCTGGCCTTCTTGGTGGACTACGGGGAGGAGCCGCGCCACCACCCGCCCTGCACGTGCAGCTGCGTGCTGGGCGGGGCGCAACACGGGCCCCGTGAGCCGCTCGCGTCGGACAAGCATCATGACCAGCAGGAGGGGCAAGGCCACGCTGGAGGCCCTCTCCTGGGACGCACGTGCACGTGCGGTGCGGGGTCCTGGCCCGGCGTTTTCGACGCAGGCCCGGGCGCCCCCTGCCGCCCGCTGGCGCACTATCTGGAGTCCACCAGTCCGCGGCAGCCTCCCTCCCACGTCCAACAAGCTGCCAGCAGCACTGACGGCGCTGTGCACGATGCAGCTCCCGCCCCCGCCTCCCCGCCCCCGGCCTCCCCGCCCGCCGCCCCCGACCCGTGGGTCGCCCACGCCGTGCCGCGGTCCAGGCTGTCCCGCTTCTGGCGCGTGCTGGACGTTGTGACTCCCGCCTCCACCTACACCAACTGCTTCACCAAGCACTACGCAGCCAACCTGCTGGGGGCGGGCAGCGTGCTGGCGGCAGAGCCCCTGGCGGCAGCGCTGTGCGCTAGGGACGCCCGCGGCCGCCTGCACTTCCCCAGGCCGCCGCCGGAGAGTGCGCTGCCGCTGACGGCAATGCCGCCGCAGCCTTCGCGAAGAGTAAACAGCCGACGGAGCTTGGACACGAGTCGAGGTGGAGCGGGAGGGGCTCGAGCGGGAAGGGCGGGAGCTGCGGATGGAAGTGACGGGGAGCAGGATGGCGAGCAGCGGGATCAGGAGGGGGCGCAGGGGGTGCTGGGGCTGCGCTTCTTCAGCCCGGGGGAGGTGGCGGCGCTGCACGGCCTGCCGCCGGGCTGGGCGACACGCGCGGGGCGGCTGGCCACTCCGCGCCAGCTGTACGGGCTGCTGGGCAACGGGCTGAGCGTGCACGTGGCGGCGCACCTGCTGGTGTACCTGCTGGGGGCGGGGGAGGAGGGGAAGGAGGGGGAGGAGGGGAACGCGTACGGTAAAGCGCAAGGAAACCGTGGGAGAGGGGGAGGAGGAGGAGGCCAGCCCCTTGAAGAGGGGCGGGAGGCGAGGCGCGGGTGGGAGTGGGGCGTGCAGGGGCAGGGGCAGGGGCAGGGGCAGGGGCAGGGGCAGGGGCAGGGGCAGGGGCAGGGGCAGGGGCAGGGGCAGGGGCAGGGGCAGGGGCAGGGGCAGGGGCAGGGGCAGGGGCAGGGGCAGGGGCAGGACGGGGGTCCGGACTGAACGAAAGTTGTTGGTCGCCTGCCGGCGGAGACCTGGGGACGATGGGAGCGAGGTTGGAGCGGGCAGAGAGAGGGGCAGCGGATACGGGGGCCGTGTGGAAGGAGGTGAACGCGACAGGCTGCGCATTGCTGTTTGGCCTTCTTGGGCCGTGAGAGAGTAACAAGGGCGAGAGCAGCGAGGGAGAGCAGCAAGAGAGGCCAGGAGCAGCAGACCTGAAGCGGTAAGGGATTAGGGGGGTTCGAGCAGGTTCGAGATTGGATACAGCGGCGTGCTTTCATTGAGTAAGAGTGTATTTATATCATGGAATAAGAGTGAGAGCTGAGAGTAGGAGTTGGTGCAGAGCGTGTTGGTATGAGAGGAAATGATCGTGTGTTGGGCTGCAGGAGGGGCCCTGGCCAGCGGCCCTCCCCTGGCCCTGGCTGCAGTTGTTTGGTCGGCCAGGGGGTTAAGATGCGACTCTCCTGGACTACGCCACAGGACGTTTCCGAGGCCGAGTCATGATAGAATCTGAAGAATCAGGTCATAATGAAGCAAGTGCAATCGAAGTGACGGGTCTTAGAGTGGTAGGGTGGGGTGGTCAGTGATGGGTTGACAGGGGAGCTCCCCTGCTTGGCTCTGAGGGCTGGGCCTAGAGGTCTGCGGTGGCGAAGGCAGGGACTGCGGTGGTCTACCCAACTGGAAACGGATGGGCGGACTGCTGCGTGTCTCGGCTGGACTGCCCTGCGCTCGGGCGGTTCGGGGGCACGTTAGTAAGCAGGCGGTGGCCCGGCCTATGGTATGAGCATAAGCAAATGGCGTAGACTTTGGCAAGCCTCCCAATGCTAAACGCTCGTACTGCTACACGATCTAGGAGCTAGACCACAAAGCACGATCAGGTGTAACCAGGGGAGCTCCCCTGGTCAAGGCAGTTGTGCCCCTGGGCGTTGTTATGTGCCCTGCATAACCACATAGCTACGAATCTCATTGCTACAGCATAACTCCATGGCGGCATGATGGAAGCTTCCTGCGGCAACAGTGTTTGCTGCCGTCGACTGCGATGTCCCGCTTTGCTGGCACTTGGCTACCTGGGAAGAACGGCCCTCGTCCATTAGCCTTGAAATTGCATCAGTACTATTGCGCTGCCCTCGTAGCTGCATTGATAGCTGCTGGGAGTCTGTGTCTCGGTGCAGCACCGGGGCCTTCTCTTTTTCGCGAGGTCTCCAAACCATGTGCCGAGGGATGCGAGGAGAATGGCAACTGCAACGGAGAAACGGGCGAATGTGAATGCCCCTTTGGCCTCACAGGTGCGTTGCCATGCCTTCTGCCTCGGCCGGTCCCTGCCCAACCCCGTCCCAGCGGAGCCCTGGGCCCGTCACGCCAGCAGTGGTGCCCCACGGCATGCACGCCCCTCGGTTGCCCCCCCAGGCCCCACCTGCAACGTGCGGCTGGCGCCTGCATGCCACAGCAGCCTGCAGCCAGGGACACGACCCCGCGTGGGGTTCGGCGTCCCACGGAACTGCCTGTGCCTCAGGTGTGTGGCCCCGCCCCACAAGCACCGACCGCCATACCTGCGGCCTCGGCTTGGCCGCAGGGCAGCCACCCTGATTGCACAGGCCAGGCAGCGCTGCTGGATGCACAGCGTGCACCCACTGGCCTCGCACTGAAGCACTCTGACGGCGGTCATGCCTTGCGGGGAGGTGCAGTGTGGGACACCTCAAGGTGGGACGGCGCGCAGGCGCATGCGGCCACACCGCCTCCCTTTACCCCCCCCCCTCCTTGCCTTCATTCTCCTCCCCTGACGTTACCTCTCCCGCAGCCAGCTGGCTGCGCTGCTGTGCGCGGCCCCTGGCGACGACCTGCTGGCGGGGCACACAGGCAGGAGGTGCCTGTGGCCCGAGCTGCACCACAAGGTGGGGTGGGGGCGGGGGAGGCTGGTAGGGACAAGGGATTGGGCCGGGGCGCGTGGTTGCTTGGGGCTCACTCAAGACAGCCCGTCGCACCCTGATCGTCACCCCGTCGAGCCCCCACCTAGCCCCGCCCGCCCCCACACCCACAGCACCTGTGCTACACCTACGCCGGTGTGCCCGACCAGCAGCAGCTGTCCGACCCACCGCACGGCGCCGCCGACCCGCGGGTCGAGTGGGCTGTCGTACTGCCGTACGCCCCTGAGTACGCCAGGGAGCCCCGTACGGCGCAGGAGGCGGAGCAGGAGATGGACGGGCCGCTGCTGCCGCTGGAGGACTGCCCGGACAGGTGGGGCGGCCGGGGGGCATGGGGGCCACGCCCATCCGCAACATACTTGGACCTCTCTTGGTACCTCTGCCGACGGCACACTGTAGGGAACACAAGAGAACCACAGGTGTGGGACGGCGTTTCCCGGTGGCCCGTGGCGGCAGCAGGCTCGTTGTGCAGCCCGGTCCCCCAGCCGTGGGGTCCCGAACAGCTGGGAACTGCACAAGCTGCCTTGTGCATGGCGCCGGACTCCTACGCAGTGTTCAAGCATTGTGCGCCAGCGCCCTGCCGCATGTGTGGTCCTCACAGCATCATCGCTGCACGGCGGCGTCTGGACAGCGGCTGCACACCACTGCGTGCCCCACCGTGTGTGCCGCCCGCAGCTGCCACCACCGCGGGGACTGCCTGGCCCAGGGCGAGGGCGACGCGCCCGCCTGCAGCTGCGACGGCTTCTGGGCGGGGGAGGCGTGCGCGGACACGGAGCCGGGGGCCATGACCTGCTTCAATGGGTGCAGGTGGGCCGGAACGCAAGGGGGGCAGCAGGGGCACAGGTACGGCAGTAGGGAGGTACGGCAGTAGGGAGGTACGGCAGTAGGGAGGTACGGCAGTAGGGAGGTACGGCACAAGGGAGGTACGGCAGTAGGGAGGCAGCTACTGGTGGGGCGCGGGGCTGCATGCGGGGCCGTGAAGCGATGCACTGGTGGACTGTGGAACGTGCCGTGTGCTGCGGGGCTGTGCGCAATGTAGCCTGTGACTTTGTTGGTTGGCGGCCTGGGATGTGCGTCCCCACATGCACTCCACGCGTGCACCTGTTGTTCGCAGCCCACGCGTAGCCACACACTCCTGCCTCCTACCTGCAGGGGAGATCCTGTCGCTCTGCTTAGTGTCCACGTGGCGTCATCCCCCACCCGTGGTCCCTTGCAGGGGCGGCAGCTGCGAGGGCGGGTGGTGCCACTGCCCCAAGGGCCGCTGGGGACTGGGCTGCGCGCGGGACAGGGCGTTCGTGAGCGAGGACGGTGGGGCGCAGGGAGGGGGGTGGGGGCCGCGAGGCCAGGGCTGGCATCTTCCGCCAAGCCCATACGTCGGATCTAATTAAATGCCGGGCCCTTGGGGCCGTATCTTTAGTGAACCCGGAATTATTTGCACCCGGATGCCACTCAGGGAAATAATTTCCTGCCAGCGCCGCCTGCGCCGTACGGGTATCCTGCTCCCAACATGCACTTCTCGCCTACGGTATCCCGTTGCATGGCTGCGGAAACGCCCCCATACTCTCTTCCCTTGTACTTGACTCACTGCCGCCGTAGCTCTTTTGCGGTGACACCAGCCAGTTGTGCACTAGAAAGGCATGTGCTGAACGAGAGGACAACACGGGAGCATGCTGACGGCAAGGGGGCATGGCCGCAGAGCAGCGCGTGGGGGAGGGGTCCGGCCTGGTCCGGCTGGGCCCGACTAAATCATGCCTCGGCACGTGGCATAAATAGTGAACCGGCAATTATTTAGCCATGAGTCGGGGGCAGATATTTGGTCGGTTGCAATTAAATCGCTCAAAATATTTCCGCTCCGCGGGCTGTAAACTGGATTATATAGTGAGAATTAAATAAGATGCCAGCCCTGCGGCGGCGAGGCCAGGAAGGGGGAAGGCGGGCAGGGGCGACTGGGTGCCGGTACTCGGCGCCTTCCAGTGGGTGCGCCGCTTCCTTTTCCGCTGCCAGTCAGAGGCAGACCTCGCAGAATGACGTTCACTTGCCGGCTCTGTAACCCCGACCACCGTGCGGCGCTGGCCCCTCCCCTACCAGGCGCCTGGCACCCCAACCCCGCTGCGCTGTCCATCTACGTGTATGACATCCCCGAGAGCGTGCTTCGGCCGCTGGGCAGCAGGCACAGGGGGTGAGCGGGCAGGGGGAGTGCGGGAGGGGAGGGGGGCCGCGCCGCACCACCACCACCACGCAACGCTGTGCTGCGCAGGCCAAGCATGCGCCCCATGTTGCCTTGGCGCTCCCAGCCCCTCGGGCGGAGCTGGAAAAGGTGACCGGGTCGGCAGTCTGTACACAAGCTCGCTGCAACACATGGCAGTGTGTATTGCCTTCGAGGCCGTCCCCGCCCCGCCCCCGCCCCGCCCGCAGCGTGGAGGACAAGCCGCTGTACACCGCCGACACCCACTTCCTGGAGGCGCTGCTGGCGGACGGCGAGGGCCAGGCGCACGGCTGGGCGCGCACGCAGAACCCCTGGGCGGCAGCGCTGTTCTACATGCCCATCTTCGCCATGCAGCACGCCAGTGGGTGGGGGTGGGGGTGGGGGCAGGGGCCTCTCGCACCGTAGCCACGTGGCATTGCTCTCCGTAGAGGTGCCAGCATCACGACTAAGCTGCAAGCACGGTGAAACCGTGCACCATCCTCAGTCACCCGCCATGAGATCAGCATGGGGGGCTGACGTGGCAGCGAGTGACCGGCCCTGCCCGCTGCTGCCGTCGCCTCCCCCAACCCCACTCCGCCCGCACCGCTGCAGGCAACACCGGCGACCCCGCCCTGCCGCTGGCCGCCGCGGTACGCCACGTGCGCGCGGCGGCGCCCTTCTGGAACGCCACGCACGGCCGCAGCCACGCCGCCTTCCTGCCGGGAGACAGGGGCGCGTGCGGCCTGGAGGCGGCGCCGCAGCCGCTCCAGGCGCCCATCAAGGTGGGTGGGTGGGGCGGGGGCGCGGAGGGGGGGCGTGAGCGAGGGGCAGCAAGCACGGGCCGCGCGCTTGGGGCCCGCAGGGCAAGCTGACTGCATGTGCGTCCAGGGTCCAGGTGGCTGGGCCTCGCAGGTGACTCGGCGGCTGCGGGCGGGGCGTAGCCGCACCGTTCCCTGCTGGCACCTGGCCTCCCTTGACTCATGCGGTGTAGGGGCCTAGGAACAGCTTGTGGGAACGGCAGACGCTGCCCGGTTCACTGTGCCCCTCGACTCGCCCATGACCTCTCCTTCATTGTGTGCTACCCCACCGTCCCAGATAGTGCACTTTGGCCAGACCCCCCGGCGGCCGTACCACCCGCACTACCCCCACTACCGGCAGGCCACTGTGGCCTGCCGCTCAGCGCAGCACCAACACCAGCAGCAGCACCAGAACCCTCAAGGGAATGCCGGTGGTGAAAATGACCGGCGGCGAATCCAGGCGGGGCGTCTGAAGGCCTCTGGCCGCGGTGGCGGCGGCGGGGGCGGCAGTGGCTCAGCCGCCGCGCCTGCTAGAGCTGGCATTGGAGGTGCAGTGGCGGGCGGACACTGCTCGTCCCATGATGACCAGCCGTACGCGCCATACACAATGCCGGCGGTTGACGTGGCGGCGGCGTTACGGGACGAGGCGCTGGCGGCGGCGGCAGCAGCGGAGGTGCGCGGCGGTGGAGCGGCGGAGGTGCGGCGGTTCCCGGTGTTGCCTGGGTTCAGGCTGGAGGACATCGCCGCCGAGCTGGAGGGCTGCTACAGGTGGGGTAGGGGGTGGGAGGGTGGGGGGCAGCGGGAGCAGGGCTGCACGCCGGCTGTTCCCCCGTGCTTGGTGGTGTAACACGTGTGCCGCAACAAGGGTGTGGCTGCAGCGCCCTGCAAGGCCGTGTGGCCTGGTGGCAGTGGCTGCAGGCCAAGGCTCCCGTCACCCCAGAGGTGTGCTCCCGCAAACCCCTCCCACCCCGCAGGCCCGAGAAGGACGTGGTGGCCCCTACCCACACCGCCTCATACTGGTCGGACAGGGAGCGGTACGCGCAGGTGGGGGGAGCAACGTACACGTCACGCGAGGGTGATGTAGTAGTGGTA